>CATIWQ010408215.1:0-11429 GCA_949673415.1 Euphorbia schlechtendalii | reverse complement strand
CATCATATCAAGTGAAAGTGTTATTTCCATATGCATTTACCAACACCTAAAAAATGTCGTTAAAAGAAAATCAAATGTTACTATAGAGTTCTATGCCAACACATTTTACCATGTAGCAAAAAATGACCAAAAGTGTCGGTATAGGGAGCTATAGCCACATTGCACTTCCCGACTTTTTTTTTGCAAAAGTGTAGGCATTGCTCCTAAGCCAACACATTTTTACTTTTACACGATACTTTTTCGGTGTTGGCATATCCAATACATGGTGTAGTGTCGGTTTATCTTTAAAGTGAGCTGGACTGTAATGTTGGGTGGTGTATACTAGGTATGATCATGTTGGTTTATGATTGATTACTTACATTTTTTTGTGGATGGTTCTTTTATTGGGATTATATATTTTTTACGAGGTTACGCAGTGACCATATCATTTCAATTGATGGTAATTAATGGCAACACATATGAATTTTGAAACTAGGTTATGTTTGTTATTATAAATAAGGATTGATAGTTTATTTAAATCAAAATATTGTCAAAAGAATAAGGTATATGGACAAACAAAAATACAAGGGTAATTTTATCAAAAAATAAAAACTATTTGGATGAAAAGGTTATAAAAGTTAATACAAAGAAGTTACAATTGGATGAAAACAAAACATAGGGAGGTATTAGTTTTATTGACAAAACTCAAGAAAGTAGTGTTGTATTAGTGCAAAGATCAGGAAATTTATTATTATTTATCCTATATTATAGGATTATTCAATATATATTTTGGGATGATTTTAGACACAATAACAACTTTTTTAGAATATTTGATTAATTTCTGAAAACAAATGCTTAAAAAGTTATTTAAGATTGATTTTTTAAGATTTTTCAATTGCAATAACTTTAAACAGAAAGAAAACTCTCCAACCCCACCTCGGATGTGACTCGAACCTAAAATCTCCAGATATTACACACTCAATCTTAATCACTTTGATAATGAGATATTGATATCATAAAATTCAAAAGTTAATCTAAAATTATTTGAAAGAATTACAAAACCATTTATTCATTAACGAGTACATTGGGTGATATTATATTCATTTTTCAAAATAAAAAATTTGGTCAATAATTTCACTGATAGAATAATATGGTATATTATAGAG
The DNA here is from genome assembly GCA_949673415.1 of Euphorbia schlechtendalii. Taxonomy (NCBI): domain Eukaryota; kingdom Viridiplantae; phylum Streptophyta; class Magnoliopsida; order Malpighiales; family Euphorbiaceae; genus Euphorbia; species Euphorbia schlechtendalii. The sequence goes on along the minus strand of CATIWQ010408215.1, from coordinate 10,284 downwards.
TAAAGTTCAAAAACAATTTTGTGTTTGTATGTTTTCTAGAAAAGATCCTTGTGAAATTTTTTTAGCATAATGGTGTCTATGATTTCAAAAATTAGCAAAACAAATGATAAAAAAAATTGTACTAAAAATATAATGTTTCAACTAATTGAACAATCATAAAATTTAATCATATTATTGAAGAATTACATCATGTAATTTTTCAGATGTTTTTCACTTTATTATGTTTATTTTTAAAATTATCATCACAATTTAATTAGAAAAAATATTTTTAATGAAGAATATATATAAGTTAAATTATTATTGTATATTTAAGGGTAAACTTTAAAAAAGTACCTTGGTTTCAGTCATTTTCAAAAGGGAATCTGTGATTTTTTGGGTCTCAAAAGGGGATCCATGGTTTCGAACCCTTTAACAAAACAAGGTTTTTCAATTGACACCGGTAAAAGTGGTGACGTAACAAGGGACAATTTTGTAAAATTTAGATTTGTCCTTCTTCTTCTTCCACATTTGTCAAACCCAAAATTAAGAACACCTATGACAACAATAGATGCGTTTGATGGTTAGGATTTCACCCGCCATTTCCGATTCTTCTCATATAATGACCTAATCATTTTTTGATTCATCTTCGTCTGAAATGGTTTACCTTAAAATTCCATTCTCCTTTCAAAGAACATTTGATACAGATTTTTCAGAGAATAGTGAATAACATATTGGGAAAAGGGCATGTTATACTCACCGGTATGACCATAAAGTAAGGAGTACTGCATAATTGAACCTATTTCTCTGCAATCTCTTTGTTCTCATTAATCCAACTGTTGCCTAGCTGAACTTCTCAATTGCAATCTACATGATCTAACAGTAAGCAACCCATTCAAAAAAACCAAACAATCTAGAAAAACATCCTCAAAATTAGTTAGCCATTACTTCATTAGCAATATCAACGCCCATGAGCACACAACAATTAACCCCGAGACTCTCTGATATTAGACTAGAGATTATAAAAGGACCTTCCATCTATGTAAACTTTGACCTTCCTATTGTTAAATTGAACAAGGGACTCGAGATCAAGTCGTCTCAAATCTTATAAATTATCATACAAAGATATAGTCAAGTATAAACAAATATAATTTTTTTCATGCACAACACTTTTCTTTTCTTCGCGTAGCATAATTTATCCATATTTTAAATAGCGAGCGGAACCTTAACAAAAGAAGAGCTAGTAGAACCTCATATATGATGACGAAATTGCCATCAAAAGGATGGAACAATTACAACCCCATACACGCAAAAGATCTAGGTTGCGGGGATTCCGGCAATTATTAGCCCAAAAATTTCGATGGCTTGTAGAGAGGGACGAAGGGTTCCTTCATCGCCCACCCGCCCACCAACCCACTCTAACCAGCCGATTTTGATTCAGAAACGGAAAAAGGCACACTTCCATTCATTTTCCTGCTTTTTCACGTGATTACCCTTTCCTTATTTTCCTCTCTGCCTCTCTTCTCACTCCTTCCAACTTCCGTTCAAATACCCTCTTTTTTCTCATTCCCTTGTCTAATTCCCTATTCCCCCACTTGCAATTTCCCCTGTCTCCTCCTTTGATTCTTTGTCACCATGTCTAAAAGGTGATTCTTCTTTTTCTTCTGATTCCCGATCCTTTACCCTTCTTGTTTCCGTTGTTAATGGTGATTTTGTGTTTTTTTTTTTTGGTGTTTCGCGTTTGATGTTGACGATCGTGATTTGATTTGCTTGTTAGCCCTCGTTCTTTGGTTACTTGGTGTGTATAACTATGCTACTGATTGATGGCCTGTTGTATTGTTGATTTTATGCCTTTCTATTTCTCTTGCTCGAATTCTTGTTTTATGGTTGGGCAACGAGGAAGCTTACGGGCCTGGTAGTTTAAGTTGCTGTTTGGCTGCCGAGAATCACATAGAGAAATTATCGTTTAGTTGTTTGTTTTTCTTTATTATTGTCAACATCAGGGATTGTAAAAACTTTTGAATGTGTATTCTTTGAACTGTTACCTTTTTCTTTTATATGAAAGCTAGGTTTACTCTCGTAGATTATTCACAATTCAAAACATACACAAATAGGCAGGAATGTTCTTTTGAGCTTTTTACTTGTAATCTATATTAAACCTTATGTTCAATTGATAAACTTACTATTCCTTATGTGAAGCCCTTAGGAAGATACATGCATACTGTTTTACAGATTATGAATAGCCAACCCCTTTATAGATGCTGATTGAAAACGTAATATGCAATAATGGAGGATCCTGAAGTGAAGTTGTTGCTTTAATGTGGATCTATTGAAGTACAATTTTGTGAAGTTTCCTGTACAAGGATTGATTGGATGGTGCTTTATTGTTTTTTCTGTTTGGGTGAGAAATATTTGATTATTTTTGTTTCTTCAATAGGATACTGTGCAAGTTCTTTGTGCATGGAGCATGTTTGAAAGGGGAACATTGTGAGTTTTCACATGACAAGAAAGATGCACCAAATAACGTAAACAATTTTATTCTGCCCACTTTATCAATTTCTCTCTGAAGTTTCACTAAGAAGACGTTTAAACATTGCTTTTTTTGTTCTTGTTATTTACACAGATTTGTACCTACTATCAAAAAGGCGTATGCTCTTATGGCAGTAGATGCAGATATGATCATGTCAAATTTTCAAGGGCTGAATCTTCTTCATCATCATCAGCAATTCCTTGTAATTATCTGTTACCTACATCAAGCGGGGGTACATCAGTGACAGGCTCATCTGGCCCTGGGGAGCTTTCTGCTTCAAGCAAACCTTACTTCCCTCCCATCCGACCAGTGTGGAATCAAGAATCATTGCCTACCAATATTTTTGAAAATGGTGTTGTTATGGAGCCTAGGCATGTTAATCCAGAAGACTGGTCACTATGTTCATTTGCTGCTGCTGGACATTGTCCTCGTGGAGATAAATGTCCTCATATTCATGGCGACCTTTGCCCCACTTGTGGAAAACATTGTCTGCATCCTTTAAGACCACTAGAAAGAGAGGAACATCTAAAAACATGTGAGAAGAAACAAAAGCATCTTGAGGCACTAAAACAAAGTCAAGAAATTGAGTGTTGTGTATGCTTAGATCGCGTGCTATCAAAACCCACTGCAGCAGAGAGAAAATTTGGGTTACTATCAGAATGTGATCATCCATTCTGTATATCGTGTATTAGGAATTGGCGTAACAGTTCCCCGAACTCAGGGATGGATATGAACACTGCATTGAGAACTTGCCCAATATGCCGCAAGCTATCATATTTTGTTGTTCCAAGTGTCATCTGGTATTCCTCCAAGGAAGAAAAGCAGGAGATTATTGATAGCTATAAAGATAAACTCAGGTAATTTTGCAATATCCGTGTGCACATTCCATTATTTGAGACCATATTCTGTAGCTTGTAGATATATTTCTGATTCCATTTCAGAAACAGATTTATTGGATTAAGGATAAATGAAGGTTGCTTTTCTTATCCACGATTACAATCACTAGACTCCCCCTCTTTCTCTACTCAATCCGCTAAGCTGTTATTTGAAAGGTCTAGTCATTTTAATTCATTTTCGTACAAGTTAATTTGAGTCTCTCATCTTCCTCATTTTTTCTTCTAACTGGTGCTGAATATGTCTGAAATGCTCAGTTTTAATGTTTTTAACTCATTTTATTTTCATTAGTTGTCAAACTTAACTCTTTGGGCAGACTCAACCCTGATCTTTCTTGTGCACTTACACAGCTCGCGAAAATTTTCATACTAATACACTCATTTGGTCAATCATTTGTATTTTGGCATTGCTGATCAGGTAGCTGTTTTGTATTATTCTTCCTTGAATTTTATGGTTATTTTATCGCATAAAATTCATGTTGCACTACCCAATTGAATTACCCGTTTTATCTTGTTAGTTATTACTGGAATCCTCGTCACCATCTCTCACACAATAATATACATAACATAAGCTATGGAACTGGTGACATGAGTCGTTATTGGATTAGTCGTTATTGGATTTTATCATTTTAAAGAAGAAAACCATTATGTTGGATAGAAACAAAGGAAGTTATAAAGGAGCTGTAAAGATTATCTAAGAAAAGAAAAATTGAGTAACATTTACCGTAAATTATTTATTGATAATCTAAGAAAAGAAAAATTGAGTAACATTTACCGTAAATTATTTATTGATAGTTGGGTATGATTTTTAATATAGAACATAGAATTGAAAAATCTAAATTGTGGCAAACATGCTGCCGCTTTCACAAACCACTGAAAGAACTAACTGTACTAGCGTAGCAGTGGAGCACTTCTAAATACTAACCAATAGCAACATTTTAGGCACTTTCAACTGCTTTGTTATTTCAGAACTTAATGTATACTCAGTATTTTTCTTCTTCATTATCTTTTTCCGTAGTGCTTACTTACTGTTTTGTTCCTCTATCTTTTCTGAGTATTATGCCATCTTTAGATAACCTTAATTATGGTACCTCCAGTTTCCTCTCTACTTCTTTCTTGACTTGGAAAATAAAATTGTAATTGACCTAGTGCATCTTTTAGCTCGTCAATTTTGAATGAATTTGGACTCTTGGAGGTTCACTTAATCTGTATATTTCTGTTGGTTTGAAGTTTGACTGGAATACCTGTTTTAAAGGACAATTGGGCAGTTTTGACTTTTTATTTTCTTTTCATTTTGTTTTTTTGTCAATTGTGAAGCGATCTCTTTTATGCTCTAATATTTTTATTTCTTCCATGACAGCTCTATTGATTGCAAGCATTTTGACTTTGGGAATGGGAGCTGTCCCTTTGGAACCAGCTGTTTCTATAAGGTAATAATTAATTGTTTTGTTTTACTTAGCTGCTGTAATTTTCATATTATCCTTTTCTGTCTAAATTGTACGGTTGTGTACTGTAGATGTGGTTTCACTTTGGACAGCTTGTTCATGGTATATGCATATGTTTAAGTCAAAGTTTAACATATTTACTTCGTTTTTATGTATTTTGAGTCAGTATGATGCAGGTATCCTTATGCTGTCATAGATAGACTCTGAAATTGTTGGTATTTTTTTCATTTTCACATTGTACATATTGCTTTTAGCAGTCACTTATTTCATTAATTACCTGAAGGGATAAGATTGTAGGCTAACAAGAAGTACTGCATAGAGAATTAAAAAAATTTTAAAACTGATTTCTGCATAATCGTTAAGTTTTTTTGTTTTGTGTTTGGAGTGTATTTTTGTTCTTTTTTTTTCTTTTAATTGATATCAAAGCATAAGCAGTTGATTTAACCACATTGTGATTGAATTTTAACAGCTTGAATTATATCAGCGGATATCTTTATTATATGCTGCAAGATGGTTAAATTAGTTAATAATTCGGAATTTTTCAGATCTTGGCCGTGAATACCTTCTGGGAAGTAAAAGTGGGTGAACATAAAAAGTTCAGCTGTTGAGTGGCATAAGTTGAACTGAAATTGATGATTTCTCTTGTGCATTTGGAAGGATAGTTTTGTTACAGGGAATGTAGTAAGGCTTAAGAGGGTCGTGATGGTTGCCTCTTCCCTGGCTATTAAGCTCATAGAAAAACTGGTCGCTTATTCATTTATTGAAATTGAACAAATTATGTTGGGTTTCCTTGTGGTGTCATTGAGTTATTTGCTACCTTTTTCTCTTCAATGTTTTTATAGCTTGTTTGATGTTATTCTCTTGGACCTGAACTTTCGTGGAGAGTAGTTCTTGAACCTGTGCCAAATGTGATACTTAACTTGGCTAGGCGTGAGTAAGGAGATACTTTTTCTCTTCAATGTTTTATAGCTTGTTTGATTGAATAGTGTTAAGATGCCTTGAATTCCAGCCCATTCTAGCTGCTAAAATTGACTGCACATGGCTGGAAAGTTGCTGAAAAATAGCTGGCATTTGTGGTCTTGACAAATGGGCAAGTTGGTGGCTAGTTGGTGAAGTGGGCAGCTGTATGACAGCTGTATTTTAGGCTGTTAACAGCAGTGTTTTGGGCTGTCAACAGCTCACTTTCCACTTGATTAAGGCAGCCAAGATAGCTGTCCTCTTTCCTATAAATATGTTTATTTGTAAGGCATTTATTTATGGTAGTAACTTTGTAATTTCTCTCCTAAACAAATAAAACTCTCCTCTCTTCTGTTAGGTGGACGTAGCCAACACATTGTTGGTGAACCACGTTAAATGTGTGCGTGTTTCTTACCTTGTCAATTTTTATTAATTTGTTATCTATCTCACATCCGTTATAACATACTACATAGCATATGTGAGTTCATTTGAACTTGATTAATTGATTTAATATGGTATCAACTGCAATAGCTATTTTTCTAGTTTGTTGGTCCCCAATATAACTCATGTTACACGTTACATTAATACCACCTATATGAACCAATCTACCAACTACTTCTGACCCTCTTTGCATACAATATTTCAAGGGATTTTTTTCCATTATGGCACATCTTCAAGATATGTTTTTAATAGATTAGCTTCAAACATCTGATTTAATGCCACCAATTATAGGTTTAATCGAATTTGCACTAAAAATAAATTTATAACCTGAAAGCTAGTATCTTAGCTTAATATCATCCACAAAATCAAATATTTGTTTACCAGAATATACTGTGATGTCATGTAACATGAGAAAACATTGTAGTTAGAAACACAGAAAGAACTTATAGAGACAAACCTTCAAGGAGTATTGACCAGGAGGTGCAATGTAAGTGACCTTTCCCATAGCATCAGGAGGAAGAGCAACATGATGCTGCATTAGACTGTTCTCAAAGACAGTCTACAAAAAGTACCGAGGAGTTTTGATCAAATTTGAAGCAAGTTAACTCAGAATAAACTGTTAAGAGGGAAAATTCAAAACCAAGCCTCAACAGTGAACTTACAGCATACAAATCTCCACCAGTCACATGATCGCCTTCACCTGTTTCATCAAGCATGTCATTCAAGAGTGTTACATGTCAGAATTTCAAGCCTCAAGGTACAAAAGTCTAAACTGGTTAGACTGCTAGTTGAGATCCATATAAGACCTATTTTTTTAGGCTGAAATTCCCACAGCGTATCTTTGTCAAGGGCTGGAACAGAGACACCGCGAGGGATGTAGACATCACCAGATCTTCTTGCAATTGTTTTCAAGGGTCTCTGTTACGACAAAATATCAAAATAACTAAAATCAGATAATGCATTGGGATTGCAGCTGAACTGAACATGCAGGGGGGCCAAGGCTCAGAATAAAGTCACTGATCAAAAGAACAGAAAAAAGGTTATAAAGAGATGATGTGCTACCTGGATCCCATCAAAAATATTCCCCAATATTCCTGGTCCCAACTCCACAGAGAGAGGCTGTAAGATCAACATATAAATTATAATCTACTCTACTACTATAAAAATGAATGAACATCTAGAGTGAAGCCGTTGGAATAAAGTCACCTTGTGAGTCCTAAGAACAGGGTCATTCACCATCAAACCAGCTGTTTCTTCATAAACTGATATGACAAGAAACTCCATTCTGTTAAAACTTTGCACATTCCACAGACAAATAGAGATCAAACAAGGAAAGGCAAACATGAAACACCAATAGAGAAAATTTCCAATGCTGTTGAACAAAAAGGGCAGTTGGCTTTGCAACAAATACAGAATGCAGCTAAAAAGTTAACCCCAAAAAAGTTAACCCCAAAAAAAATCATTGCAGTAGGGAACCTTGAATTGTAGCAGAATCTCCCTCAAGCCGAATGATTTCACCGATTAGGTTATCATGACCAACTCGAACCAGTTCATACATAGCAGCACCAGCCATGCCATCAGCAACGACGACGGGTCCGGATACCTATCAAATCAAATTGTGTTAGTGAAAGAGAAAAGATATAATACAAACTATTCAGTTGGTTGAGTAAACAAGATGTTCTAATGAGCTGAATAAAGTTTAAATAGACGCTTATAAACTGTGAAAGTTAACTAATGACCGTTGCCAGCTGGGACAAAAAGTTACACAACTTCAATCTTCAGTTTTCTCATGTAGTACTTCATTGTATCAGATAGATGAAAACTAAACTTTTTGAGATCCAATCGACCATAAGATAATGTTGATGATAGCTTGTAGCATTCTATACCAGTAAAAAGTTAATTAGCTACTTTCCATTCTTTACGGCAGATCCATTATACAAGGGGACCAAAAAAAAGAACGAAATGGAAGTGCAAAATCAGATCAAATAACTCTGAATTCAATTACTTGTTAGCACAGACATACATCTGATCAGTTCATCCTCAACCATAATAGAATCCATAAAAGAACAGTGAAATCATACAAGAATCGATTCAAATCAAACATAAGATCCATTTAACAAAGAAGAATTGAGGTATTCAAATCAAAGGAATCATGAAACTAGAAAATGAATCGTAAAGGAAAATACCTTACGAACGTAACCATACTCGCTCTCTTTTTCAGAATCCTCGAATGTTGTCAACCGAGCACCATAAACTGACGGCATTTTCCAATACTATTGCAGAAATCTGACAATTGAAGATCGATCCAGATGGATCAAAAGCCCAAGTGAGCAGATGGTGACAGTGAGAAAAGCGAAAGCACGAGATAAGATGAGTGTAGAGAGCGAGGAGTTAATGATTTGAGGAAGAAAGGAAAGAGACACAATTATGTATAACTGGACAAAATATATACACGGCTTTGTAAATGTAATGTTTGGCACTTATAATCAGCTGAAAGCGTTTTTATTATAATAAAAATACTGAATCGTTTCGGTATTGCCATCTTGCGTTGAATAAAAGCTGTGCACATCACGATTACAATACGCCTCGCAATTCAATTAGAAATGGTCATGTGATACAAAGGTGCATTTCATTTAATCATTTAATAACTTCCTTCATTATCTTTACTAATTCATTCAATATATGCATACATCAAAACTAATTTAAAGTATTGAGAAATTATAATTGGAGTGGGGTGCAGAACATTTAAGACCGATCTTATAAATTTTGGAATCCTAAATGAAAATGTTAAAAAAATATGTGATTACGAAATTGATTTTATCATGTTTAAGATTACAATTACAAATAAAAATACGGTCCGCCGTGTTAACACAATTTACTATTTACAATTTACATAGCTTACACGATCCATCCTCCACTTTGTTTCTTATCGTGTGGTGATAGAAACTCCCCATTCTAATTGTTTTTCCTCTATTTGACCGTTTCCCCTCTTTGCCTCAGTTCTATTCTTCTACGGTGATTCACCTTCTTTCCTCTTCTTCTCTATTTAAAATATTTGACGCCGTTGAAGCACTTTTCTTATCGTATTTAGGTCATAATCTATCCTGCTAGTTTTTTTGTGATTTTATTATTATTATTTTGCATATTTTTCTATTCAAATTTATGTTCTGTTTGATTGTGATTGTGAACTTAAAATTTGAATCAGATGGGGTTAAGTTCTGAACAAAATTAGGATTTGGTTTAATTATGGGAACAACTGGTTGTGTTATCGGCAATTGAACAATTTTTTTATTACTTGTTGGATGCTATAAATAGTTGGGAATTTTACTTGTGTTATTATCTACCTAGTTGGAGTGCTTAATGTTACTATGAATTGGGATGTTGTTGGTGCATTTATCTACCCAGTGATTGTGAACTTAAAATTCGAATCAGGGGTGGTTTTCATTACAAGGGGATATTTGGGGTTTCAATTTTTGACTTGTTGTAGGCACCTTGTCATGTAAATTATTCTCCCGAGAAATCTGCTCTGCTGATAGGCAAGTTAATATGTCATGTTCAACTCAGGTTCATGCATCTCTTACCTTGAGAATTATATAAATTATGTTTGAATTTTTAATTGCAGAGGCTAATAGAAATTAAGCTAGTGAGTGGCATACTAATTGTTGTTTTGATCCCAAAGGAACACTCATCTTTTGAAAACTCAATTGAATTTGTCATACAAAGGGCCCTTAAAAGAACCCAGGTTGCATGATTGAATACCAGATTTTCAAGAGCTTGTGTCATTGAAAGCTTCAATACCGATTAACAAGATTGTTCTGACATACAAGTAAAAGTTGTCATTGCCAAGTAGTAGTGTGGCATATGGAAATGAGTGACATGGTTCTCATTAAGAAGGATAACGTGACAACCATGTGCACGAGTGAGATATGCATGATCTGTCATCTGATGAGTAGTAGTCAGAAACCTTGCCAAGTTCTTTAGCGAGTTTTTAGACTTGAAAGCAACATAATATATTTAAGTGGTATATACAAGTCTTAAAGAC
>CATIWQ010408184.1:0-10502 GCA_949673415.1 Euphorbia schlechtendalii | reverse complement strand
TATTTATTATATATTTATACATTAAATTTGTTATTATTTTAAGATTTTATATTTTATCTTATTAAATTTTTACATTTGGTTACGATAAATGTTACTAAATATTAAAGATTTAAGTAAACAATACGGTGATATTAAAAAATTTAAATATATCTTGGCTTATTTTATATTTTTTCAATTTAATTTAATAAAAAAATTTATAATAAACAAATATCCATGAGTTTGGACCGAACTTGGAAATGACCTTATAAACTCGACCCAAGCCCGGTCCGAGCCCTAAATTCTAAAATATGGGCTTGGGTTAACATTTTTAGTAAAAAGCCAGTCAAGCCCGGCCCGACCCACCCGACGAACAAGTCTACATCTGTCCCAAATACTATTAATATTATTAAATTTTACTACTTTAATTTGTTTTGGACCACATGTCATTTATTGGGAGTATTGTGTTTCAAAAACCTAGCTACCCGTATAATTTCCTCTGTTTTAAAAAGCGGTCAAGACAGCCGTCTAGGTGGGGTTTTTTGAAACTCCACTACGATTTTATATAATCGGGCGGTCAAAGCGGAAAGTGTCGCCAAAACCCAGAAAAATGTCGCCAAAGCTCAGAAAAATGTTGCTATATGAATTTTTAATTTTATTATATATAAATTTATGCGTCAGTTAAATTATTATTCTAACTCATTAATAAATATTATATATTTAAAATATTGATCCGTCTAATCCCCGCTTAAACTTCAATTAATTCTCAATTAAATCCTGCTAAATCTTCTAAAACTCTAACCACCCGATTAGGATCTAGCGCATTTTAAGACACTCTACCGTTGTTGAAGTTATTTAATACAGGGCTGTGTTATCCAGTTGGGAAACCAGACCCTACGCTCTGAACTTCATTCAATGCCATATTAAATTCTAAACACCGTCCTTTCCCTCCTACCTCACCTCTATTGGCCAACACAACATTTTATCTATTCCATTATTTTTATTGGCACATACATTAAAATAACATATTTATCTCACCTTTATCGATGGTCACATATATTAAAATAGATAATCAATTATAAATAATTCTACAGTAGATTGTTTATAATCTATTTTTTTATATAATGTGATATATTTGATATTGAACATTGTCTATTGATCCTTAATTATATTATATTTTGATAATGAGAGAGAACAATTTACTAAAATATTAAATGTTTTTTATATTATTTTATTTTGAAAAATACAATCATAGTCAAATAGATAATTATTATGATTCATTTTCCAAATGTCTTATCTATTTATCACCTCATCAATATATGTATTCTATATGTCACATCATTGTAGAATCTACTAATTACTAAAAATGCTCTTAGGAAAATTCTTTCTCGTGTAATCCCTCCTTAGTTATATGATGGGCTAAATAACTTAAAAAAAATTCAATAGAATACTATTTTAAACATTTAAAAGATCCAATTTAGTTCCTTGAACTTAGCAAAAGTGTACAAGATTGTTCCATCAATGTCATATGTCAGATTAATTGGTTTAACTTTTAAAAAATATCATTTTTCTTATTTTTCTTTCTCCAACAATAAGTTGACACGTGTCATTAAAAGGATAAGTTGTTACACTTTCATCAATTTAAAGAATTAATTGGAACTTTTGTAAATCCCAGATGAAATTCAATAATAATAGTCAAATTTAGAGGGGACTTAATGCACGTGACTTACATAAGCGAAACATTTTAAACAAATTGTGTCAACGTATAAGGATGGAGCCAAAAGAGGTACACATAATAAAATGTGTATGCAAAATCTTTTTCCACGTCAAAATATCATTCCTTTGAATTGTTTCCCTAATCTACATTGTCAAACTGTGTATGTAAATTATTCTTTGACCCTTTATAATGAGTTAAATCTGTAATGTAAATAACATGACATAATTGCCGTAGAAACCTTTTGTTCTACAAGATGAAAGATCAGTGTGGGATGTAAAATAAATAGTTAGCTTATTGTCACACAAAGCTTTTAATCATTTTAATTATTTTACAATTACAATTAACTTAAAGAATGGAAGAGAGACCCTGCCCGAAATTTGATATTTCTTGATTACCCAATTAATTATCATAATAAATTACAGCATACATTTGTGCATTGGCCATAATCAATGGAAAATTAAAACAAGAACCAGATAAATGTTTATTATAAAAGTTAAAATAATATCATTCGGTAAATGCAACGATTTGAGACATTACATATACACACAATGGTATAATATTTTTTACTTTGAACATATACCTTCATATATTTACACCTTTTGCTTCGAAAGGCCTCATACTATACCCATATTTTTCTCACTTTTAGCCGATGTAGTATATTTGTAAGTTCTAAAAAAATAGTACCACTGAAATGACAAAAATAGCTACACATGAAAATAGTAAGAAGTGAAGTGCAGAGGGTAATGAATGTGTTAGAGATATTATATGAAGAGAATCAACTACCCATATCCAATTGTCATTAATTAATTTGTTCTCATTTATGATGTTTTGTTGGTTGAGTCAAAGATCTAAGATGTTGCCCCTCCAAATATTTGCGAAGTATACCCTTATGACTATATGTCACATGTTAAGAAATTAAGATGTAAATGTTTGTGGTCCTCACTTGATATTTATGTTATGGTTCATTTCTAAGTAGCTTAAATTGAAGATTTCAATTTTAAAGTTAATTTTTTATTTTTTTAAGAATTCAAGTAAATTTTTAATATGAATACCAGCAAAAAAAAGTTACCTTAAACTTTTTTTTTTTTTTTATAGAAGTTACAATTGACCACATTAATTACTTGGTTATTTTTTTATTTAATAATCTTTTAATGTATATCCCTCGCATAAACCTGTAACATTCTCTATCACAAAAATAGCCTCAATCACCATATTAAAACCTTCACCACATATACAAAATAATATTCAAATAATAAAAAATACAAGAGAATTAAAGTATGTTTTGAGCTCATCTCCGGACTACGAATCAACTTTCACAAGAGTACACTACTTGGTATTAACTGTGCCGATGAATTCCTCCAATCGGGGGGCTACGCTGCTGGTATGTCGAATTGAAAAATTCTCGATCAATTACCTTGGTGCGTCTCTCTGTATTAACCGATTGTCGTTGACATGTTGGGATCACATAGTGGGCAAATTCAAGAAATGTCTTGCTAATTGGAAGGGTCGCTGTCTCTCTTATGCTAGCCGCCTCGTTCTATTAATATCGGTATTATCTTCCCTTCCAGTTTACATTATGTCATTACAAAAGATGTCGTCATCCATTAATGTTTATTTATCTAAGCTCTTGAGGAATTTTTTATGACGAGGCGACTCGAATTTAACTGGGGTATGCAAGATTGGTTGGGCAACTGTTAATTTGCCTTATCGGCTTGGGGGATTGAATTGAAGGGACTTCTCATTAATAAATTCTAGCCTCCTTTTTCAATGGATTTGGAAAATTAGAAATGCCAATCGGGACTCTCTTTGGTATACCATTTACGTTGCTTGCCACGGCTTTGAATCTTGGACGGATTTAGCTAATGTTGGCAACTCCTCTTTATCACCTATTTGGAGATTGATTGTTGCTTGTTGTGTGCGTAATAAAGTTAATTGGGATTTGTTCTCAAAGCATTTCCTGGTGGGAATTGGTAACGGAATTTCATCATCATTTTGGCACGACAATTGGACAGCGAATAAGCCATTACAATACCTTTTCTCGGATCTTTATTCCTTGTGCAACAATAAACGATGTTCAACTCAAATTGGATGCACAGCTATCTTTGGCTCTGACTCCTTTAGTCGTCCCTTTTGGAAACGCAATCTTCTCTTTCCACAGCGAGATCGTTGCTACCAACTCCAAAGCTGGTTACGCATGGCTGTCCCGATATTCAGTGGCTGTTTGAAGGATGCTACTGATTCCAGTGAGCAGCCTCGCTTTGGGACTGATAATGATAACTTCCTTTGGGATTTCGGGCCATCAAAACAGTACTCGGTAGCCTCTCTTAACATCAGTTTCCACTGCACATCAGTTTGGACAGCTCATTCGGTGGATTTTCCTTTGATTTGATTCGCTTGTATCATTTTGAAAATTAAATTTTTTGGTTGGTTACTTTTTCATGGCAGGTTAGCAACTCGTGCTTTCCTCTTTTCAAGAGGATGCATTACGGAGAGCGAGTCCATTTGTTCATTTTGCAGAGAGGTAGAGACGATTGATCATTTATTCCTTCTATGTCGGTTAAGTTCTCAAATTTGGTTGGGGCTCTAAAATGGTTGGAATTACCTCTACCGATCCCTAACTCACTCATGGGATTTTTTAACATTTGGCTTTCATTATTTCGGCCAGTAAATTCATACGACTTTGGAATTTCTCTTTAGTTTATCATCAATTGGTCTATTTGGAAGCGACACAACAAGTGGATATTTGAAGGAAAGCTTGACACTAGTGATATTTTAGTATCGAGCATTAATCTTTGTTGGTTTTTCTTTCACTGTAATAAGCGTAGCGTTTGTTTAGCTTCCACAAACTTATTTGGAAATCCGAGAACCGTACTTTGTAATTAAGTTACTATTCTCTTCTTGAGAATTGTAACTATTTTAATTAATAAAAGTGATGTGTGAGTTTTGTAGGCAAGCGTGGAAACCAACCTAGTTGGGGATCGTGCTCCAAAATTTTCTCCTACCTTAAACTTTTAGCTTGCGGAGAGTTACACTAATTCTTCGGGAGTTTTTCAAAAAAAATATAAGATACTTGGGAAAGAAAAGAAGTGTTTAAGAAGTTTTTTTTAGACCTCTTTCAATTTGTCTTTATATATACATTTGCCCGCTCTACTTTTAAAAGTTTTGAATAATCTACCGATAATTTGTAAAATTACATCAGTTTACCCCTTAATGCTACACATAAATTTCTGATCAATTTGAATTTTTAAAAAATATTTTTTTTATATACAACCGCTGACACGTTGGACCAAAGTTTTCATGTTCCTATAAAAGTCCTAATTTTTAAACATGGTCTCATTTATTGGCGTGATTACATTAATTACCCCTTGCATTATGTAACTAGTCATGATTTAAACCAAAATTAAATTTTCTCATCTTTCCATTCTGAATGTGATCAGATTAGTGTGAAAGACTAAGATAAGAAACATAAATAAGACCAGATTAATGTCAAAGATTAAGATAAGAAATGTACTCAATCCATTTATTAAACTTAACATGTAAATCATAAAGTCCAATCTTAAAAAAAATGCCGGCCCCCCCCCCCCCCCCCCCCCAATTATGTAACCAGTCATGAAATTACCCAAAATTCGAAATTTAATGTTTACTCAATCCAGTTACAAATTAACATTTATATCATACCTTGCACAATCAATTAATTAATTTCTCTATTAACATTAATCTCCTTTTCTTCAAAATCAAATTCAGTATATATACACACGCACCATTTTAATCACTCTACCTACTCTATAAATTTAATCTTATATATCAATACAATACACAGATTTTTCAAGCCCACATTTATTTTCATAATGAGAAGTTTAAAACTTCTTTTCACTTTGGGAGTAGTAGCGATTTTGAGTCTATCATTCAAATCCGTCGACAGCATTACATTCTTCAGCGAGTTACATGTAGCAGTGGTGAATGGATTGAGCAACAAGATTTTGTTGGTGCATTGCAAATCGAAAAATGACGATTTAGGGGTTCATAATGTTGCAAGTAATCAGAATTTTAGTTGGAAATTTACTCCAAGTATTTGGGGAAATACCCTTTTTTGGTGCTATACTGCTCCGAACAAGTATACCCATTCAAGTTTCGATGCGTTTCGTGATGAGAATGGTTTTATATATAACTGTGATCCAAATACTAAAACTTGTGTTTGGATTGCTAAGGATGATGGAATTTACTTGAGGGATTTTTCAAATAATAGCTATGATCAATTTAAATACAAATGGGTGGCTGGAAGGTTTGCTTTTAATCGTCATGGAATATAAGGTAAAAATTAATATTGATATCTAAATAATCTTTTAATAAGGTCTTGCTTTTAACGCATTATATTTTTTTTCTAATAAAAGTGTATCATAATGTGTATTAATCAAATATTTCCTAGGCAGTTTGGCAATAAATATTGTAATACTAATGATTTTTTAATGATGGATTAAATATTACAATTTTTAGTCTAAATACTTTTGTTACCACTTGTAATACTACCATAGCATGCTGCTACGTCAACTTAAAACTGTTCCAACTATAAGCTTCCTGGATTTGATAGATACGCACGACATCCCTTAAGGGGATTATTGCTCACGTAAAGGAGCTACAAAGTAAGTAGGGATGGCAACGGATCCTGGACCCGGTCCGGATCCGTTTTTTAGGATCCGGATCTTAATTTTCTAGATCCGTCGGATCCGGGTCTAGGAAAACGGGTCCGGGTCCAGGCCAGGACAATGAAATCCGGATCCATAATTAAAGATTAATTGTACTTTTTTATTTATTATTTACCCCGAAAATATTGGATAATTAATATTATTTGAGATCTACGTAAATCCAATTGCATGAATATAATTAAATGAGCATATAAACTATTTAAAATAAGGTAAAATATACAAGTATGGAAACTGAATTTAAGAATTTGATGTTAATTACATGGACCCATTTATAGACCCGGATCTGTTGGATCTGGATCTGGACCTTAAAATTATGGATCTGACGGATCCGGGTTGGATCCGGGTCCAATATATTCAAACGGATCTGGACTGGGTCCAGCTTGGACCCGGTCCGGATCCGGCCCATTGTAATCCCTAGCTTGAATGGGTGGTTTTCGAAGGGTATTGATGAAGATGACAAAGCTTATTCCTTTTTTACTTTTAGGCATTACAAAAGAGGGACACAAGTGTCAGCTATTGTTTTGTTATTATTAAGTAATCGGGATGATCGTGAGAAATGTTAACTAATTAGATTGATTGTAATTTTATCATAAATAGCATATATTAGTATTTTTGCTTTCATAATTAGTTTGAATTTCTTAACTTAAAACGATCATATCTCTCAAACCGTTAATTTTTTCGAATCAATTCTATAGAACATTTTGTTCATTTCATTTTTATCTTTAAAACAAGTCCAACTCGATATACTTTAGACAAAAATTGGTATAATTCATATTATACCAGTTTGCATTTTGGTATAATATTCATTATGTCAGATTTCTTTATACTTAAAATCTGATATAATGAATATCATACTAAATCGCAAACTCGAATAATACGCATTATTTCACTTGGGAAAAGTCAAGTATAAAGAAATCTGGTACAATGAAACTTATACCAAAATGCATAATCGTAAAATATAAATTATACTCCATCCTTCTACTAAATATTGTCGTTTTAACTAATTCATAATTTTCAAAATAACAATAAGTCGAATGAGGTGATTTACTAACTTACCCGTGAGCAGACGATACGGAATGCGATGGGCCGAGAGCGCGCGATTGAGAGGCGCAGTCCACCGGGGTGTTTTTATTGAAAAGAAAAGGTACCCGGTCAGGGACCCGGAAAGTTTGAAAGAGAAAGCAGGAAACATTTTTAGATTGGTCAAACCTGAATCCACCGTCTCTTAGTGTAGAGTCGCCACCTAGATTAGTTCTTCCAGGAATTAGAGTCCCGTGAGACTTAATGTCCGGGGGACGACCCACTAAGATAAAGATTCGGGTTCGGGATAAGTTGCTTACTTCTTATTGGATCACATTATATTACATCTACTGAAAATCGTTTATCTTAATTATGCATATTCGCACTTATGTCGTTTTTCAAGTTATAATGCATGATTCACACACGTTTGGAAAAGCGATAAATTCATACATAAAGCGATAAATAAATGGGAAAAAGTAAAGATTAAAATTACAAAACCTCGGGGGATGTAACCTCCCGCCTAATCTATTAATTATATTTCCCAAAAAATATAATTGCGATACCCGAAGGAAAAAATAAATTCTTAAACATACATATAATCCTAATATGCATCCACAAAGGTTAGCACAGGGTATAACACAACAGTTACACATATGTTCGATTTGATTTTGACGAGGCCCGTGTGACCTGATTAAAAAAAATCAACGATTAAAAGTTCTTATTTAGAAATAAAAGGGGTTGTGTTTATTAACACGTTGGTTGCTCATTTTAATTAATGAAAATGCTCGCATGGCAAGAATGTGAGGAGTGTTATCAGGAAATAATTTTTTATTCCTTTCGTGGGGTATTTTAACAGAAATCTTCGATAATCAGAAGAAACGGCAATATTACAGTAATATTTGCAAAATAATAAAAATCAGAACCATTTCTAGGTCAATGTGCAGAATAAAATTAAAACATAAAAAATACGAGATAAAACAACTCTAGGAACTCAGAGGCTTACCCTTATGGAGCAAATCTACTTCGTTAAACCTGCTTGATCCTTGGGAGCGTTTCTCGTCGTCTTTAAAGTTTTTGGTGTTTAAAAAATAGTCGAATCAAAAGGTGTTTTTAATTCAGAAAATATTGTAAAAATCAGAGTGTTTTGGTTTGTATTTTTCTGCTAAAAATGCCGGTCCCGATCCCCAAAAATTCCCCCGATTTTTATAGGGGAAAATCCCGAAAAATCCAAAAGGAAATAAATTCCTTTTGGATTTTTATAGGGGGGTGTGCCCTCGCCGGAATTTTGGCGAGGCTAGGCTCGCCAGATCTCTGGCCAGGCCCGATTCCCCTTTTTTCTGTTTTTTGTATTTTTTTAATTTTTAATATTTAATTTTTCAAAAAATATTTTTAATTAACTTTTTTATTAAATTCTAACTTTTTAAGTCCTCAAAAATAAAAATAGAGACAAGTAGCACTCCCATTTGAAGATCTCTTGAATAATAAAAAATTGTGTGATTCAAGGATTAAATCTTGAAAAGCCAACATCATCAAAAGCGTGAGCTGGTACAAAATCTCGTGCTCACATTACCCTTTCATAAATGTCTAACTCTATTTTTAAGACTTCATTAATATGTTTAAATATTGATTCCTATAGTCTTCTCATCTTGTTATTGGAGATTAAAATATGGTTATCTTGAAAGTTGAACAAATCAATAAGGGTTGGAATGGAAAACTTAGAGAAAAAGTACTTTGAAAATGCAAAATGACAATAAAAAAGAGACACTAAAATCCCTCTAAAACGATAATATTTAGTAGACAAAGGGAGTACCAATTTTAACTTTCAATTTGTTTTTGTGGAAAGCATATCGAGTTGGATCATGTTTTAAAGATAAAAATAAAACGAACAAAATATTCTAAAAAATTATTTCGAAAAAATTAACAGTTTGAAGGATATGATCGGTTTAAGTTAAGAAACTCAAATTAATTAAGAGAGAGAAGGTTGTTATTAACAAAGCTATAATGATGATAATTTACCTAAATTATTTAGTAATATTCCTGCATTTGTGAAAAAAAAAACCTTAAAAAATTAAAGACCTACAATAAATATAGACATACGGGGCTGGACTGTGTGGAGTTTGTGCCAGATCCAATCAAATTTAATTAAAGTATCAGTAATCCAAACCCGGTCCAATTTATCAAAAATAAAATTTGATTTCAGGTTGGACTAGATCAAACCGTGCTTTTATAAATAATTGAATCCTAGGTACACAGATTTATCCATTATTAATTTAGAAGAAAATATAATTTTTACTTTCTGTATTAAAAATCCATCAAAATAGTTACATTTTAGTAAAGAAATAAAGACTAGTCCCAATTTTTTATTGGTGATTTTAACGGGAAAGAAGTCGTTAGTTTTTAAAGAAACATTTATATTTATTAGCCAAATTTTTTTTATATATTTTATTCTACATTAGATTTATGTATAATAAATACAATAATATATTTGTATAAATTATTTTTATATTATATTAGGTCGGGTTTGAGCTTCATTGCTAAATCCAAGCTCATTCCATATACTATTCAGAAACCTATGCGAGTTCAGGTCAGGTCGGGCTTTTATTATAATCTCTTTGTTCAAACCTATTCTATATGGTGATGGCTTGAACGGGCTTTGCAGGTCAACAGGCATGTGTCCTGGTCTAATCGTGGTGGGTATGGTTGGTGCATATAGAAGGAAATTGGTGATTTGGTGTGAAGCAGTGTTTTAAAAAGCGCTAGGCGCTAGTCGGGCTACCGAAGGTGAATTGGGATCTAGGCAGGGATTAATCGGGGCCTAGGCGGACTTAGGTGCTAGTCAATAGGGTTTAGACGCTAGGCGTAGCCAGACGGTGACCTTTAAAATAACACCTAGACGGGGCCTAGGCGGACCTAGGCGGAGATTTTTAAAAGAGTGGTGTGAAGATCGAATTACAAATTTGGCACGGTCTCTTCTCTTTGGTGTTCATTTTTTTTATAAATTCTGTACCTGGTTTGAGTTCAATTGGTGATATTGCGAGAGTCGGTCGCTTAGACTTCAAGGCACTCTTCTTTTAAAAAATATTATA
>CATIWQ010408176.1:0-11763 GCA_949673415.1 Euphorbia schlechtendalii | reverse complement strand
TGCATCCACAAAGGTTAGCACAGGGGATATACCACGTATGTTCGATTTGATTTTGCGAGGCCCGTGTGGCCTAATTAAAACATCGGCGATTTAAAATTGTTAATTTAAATAAAAATAGTTCATTTTTATTTACACGTATGTTGGTCAATTTAATTAGTGAAAATGATCACATGGCAAAATGTGAGGTCTGTTATCCAGGAATATATTTTATTCCCTTCGTGGGGGTATTCTAATACAAAAAAAATTAAAAATAAATAAAAGAAGAATGAGAATTACAACATTATTTACAATAAAAATAATTCCTAGGCCAAAAATAAAGACTAAAAAGAAAAGACGATGAACATGGAATTTGCAGCTCTAAGAACTCAGAGGCTTTACCCTTTTAGCGTGAATCCACTTTGGCGTATCCGTTCGATCCTTGGGAGCGTTCCTCGTTAGTTTTTGTAGTTTAGGTGATTTAATGTGAAAAGGTTGATGTAAAAGTCCAAAAATCATCGTTAAATTCTTTGGATTTTAGTGTAATTTAATTGGAAAAAAGAATTGGTTATTTGGAAAATAAAGTGTTTATGTATCCGACAGATAATCAGACTTGGGTTCTAAATTGGTTTTAGACTCGAGAATATCTGAGGATTTAAGAAGAAATTTGATGAAGAAATTTGATTTTAAGATAAAGAAATTCAGGATCCAAAAGTGTTTTGATCTGAAAAAAGTTAGAAGAAAGTGAGAAATATTGTTTTTATTTTTTTGTTCTGAAAGAGAGGATTTTTCACTCTGAATTTTCTGGCTCGTGTACTAAAAAAGACCCGACTATTTATAAAAAAAAGAATTCCTGAAAAATACAAAACATAGAGCCTCGCCGACGAGGGGTCTCGCGCGCGAGGCTCCCTCGCGTGGCCACGCGCGGCCTTGCGCGAGGCTCATGGGGCCTCGCGCGAGGCTCCCTCGCATGGCCTTGCGTGAAGGTCTCTCGCGAGGCCTGCGCGAGGCTCCCTCACGTGGCCTCGCGCGACGGTCTCTGGCGAGGGTCCCTCGCGCGGCCTGCGCAAGGGTCCCTCGCGAGGCCTCGCGCGGCCTGCTCGAGGCTCCCTCGTGCAGCCTCGCGCGAGTTGCCTCATGCTAGGCTGCCTCCGCGCGGGGCTCCCTTGCAATCGGGATTACTTCTCCTTCATTTTTTTTATAATTTTACTTATATATATATTTTTTTTCTTTTTTTGTATTTTTTTAGTTAAATAATTTAAAACGTCCGAGGAGGATTCCCATTTGAAGATCGTCGGATGGTAAAAAATAGTGTGATTCGAGGATAAATTTCCCGAAAAGCCATCATCATTGAACGCGCGAGCTGGTACAAAATCTCGTGCTCACACTACCCATGTCCGAGAATGATACCCAACGACAAAAGGAGCAGCTGTCGATTACCTAGCTATAATCATGTACCTTGAAGAAATGTGCATGGGATTTTCACTCGAGAAGGTTGGCCGCTACTAGGAAGGTATGACTTCTCACCCCCGCTGCTCATATTGTGCAATCATACTAATCACACTATTAGCAGTGATCCCACAAGGGGCAACCTGTGAGCACGGGATTTTGATCCTCACTCATGAGTTTGATGATGAAGTTATAATTTATTTTACTTTTGCTAGTCTTTCACTTTGACAGGGGCTCGGAGGCCCTCGGGAGAAGAATTCCTCATTCCTTGTGAACCCTACATAGACCCCATGATGCTAGGCCAATTTGATTTAGTACAATCCAGGCCCAATGCCTATACCGACATGCCAATATAGTTGTTGGAATTGGTAATGTTGGTGTTGGAATTGGTAATGTTAGTGTTGGTGTTACCACAATAACACCGACATTGCTAGGTCAGTAGTGACAAGGCTCAGATTGGGCCAAACCAAGGCCCAAAAGTCAATACCAATACCGATGTGACCAATATCGTTGTCAGCATTGCAATGTCGACATCGATGTTGTTGAGTCAGCAACAGCAGAATTGCAAAATTTTGGGAATGATTGAGCCCTTAGTCTTCTAGGGCCCTTGTACCTTTGGTCAACTTTCCTTGTAGGCCAAGCACTGTAGGCTGGTTAGAGAGGGACCTCTTCCCTTGGATTGAGGGATGAAAAGTGAAAAGGACATGGTAAATAATGATGAGCTTTTGTTTGGATTATAGGGAGCTCTCTTGCAAAAGGAGAGCTAATATTCAGAAAAAAGGGGGGCCTGAACTCGTACACAATAGTGGTGAAGGAGAGCTCCTTTGGTTTTTGGGAAAGAAAAGTTCAAATTTCATAAGTTTAGGGGGTTTGTTTTTGGGTGGATTCTTAAGGTTAAGGAAGATTTTATTTAAAGAAGAGAAATAAGTTCATAGGAAGGGTAAACTTGGGATTTTTGGGATTTATCCAAGTAATCTTGAGGCTTAGATTCACAAAAATTGAGTGGGATTGAGGAGAACAAGGTCTCTAGCTCATATTCATACTCAAGCTTCTTTTCATCACCTTTGTCACGTTTTAACTCAATAAAACTTGGTGGAGGAGGAACCAATATATTCTGAAACTACATTTAAGTCATCACACTTTAAGTTTGTGGAGCAACACTGGCTCCATTTCTTGGTTTTCCCAAGCCAAACAACCACATCACACAAGCTAAAGAAATGAGCAGGGCTTCCCGGAGGAACTTTGCGAATTTTGAAGAAGTGGATTCTTGACTATGGAATGAGCCTTTGAGTTCCTAGAGTTGTGTTTCATTCTTATTTGATGATTTGATGTTATTTTGGAAAGTGTTTGAATTCTTGCATTTTTGTACTTATATTCTGGAAAAATAAGGCAACTCTAATGTTGATGTTACAATACTGACACCGACATTGCAATGCCGACATCTGCGTTACCCCTTTTTTTAGAATGTAAGATTATATTTTATTTACTAAGTAGAGGTTAATTAACTAAAAATGACTTGTTCACATGGATGTATTGAGACCAGTAAAATAGTCATGCATTGAACTAATCTTTTGGACATATTCCGAGAAAAATCAATGCTTAAACAATGGCTTCCTCTTCACCGAGATAAAATCGTTACCGTTCTTGAATTTTCTCGAAACGTGTACAAGAGATTAATGACTATGTTCCCAAGCCTAGAAACACTTATGAAGTCCACATATGTATATAATGAAGTTAAATTAGGAGACCCCCACGAAGTGAACGGCCCGTTCTTGTATATCCAACCCGAAGAAATTCACATGCGACATTTTCACTAATAAAGTGAGCAACATATTTGAATAAAAATGAATCATATTTCATAGTGGAAATCGCCAGCCCTTGTTGTCATATTCTTATTTAACTTGAGCACATGGGTCTTCCAAATATCTAAATCAATCATACTTGGTGCATCGGTACATGTTTGTGCTATGAAAATATTTTATGCGAACCTTTGTGGGTGTAGGTAGAATAGTTTAGATGAATGTTGAGATTTACTTTCCTTCGGGTATCACATTTCAATAAATATTATGTATTTGTTAGATTATTTGTATAATAGGATATGGATGTATTCATTTACCTAGATCTCATGTATTTTAGGTCATTTGTATTCCCCATCCCCAAATATGTAAATAATACCCCCTAAACTATATGCATTTACTTTTCCTACGTGTTTACTTTACGCACTTATTTATCGCTTTCTGTATTCATTCTAAAATAAAACTCGAAGGTGGTTTAGAACGAGATATCATGATATTGGAATATGGTAGTCACTTGCCTAATATGATTTAAATAACAACGAAATAAGTAATTCATCTGAACATGAATCTCTATACTATGGTATCCTTAAGGTTGTACTGAATTTCTCTAAAGAGTTGATCGGGATGGCGACTAATGTAGGCTAGAGTTTTAGGCCTCGAGTTTTTGGGAATCTATTCCACAACCATAACCACATTTCAAAAACCTCACACCCAATCTCACGAGGCCGGTGCCTTGGGGTGACCACACTAGTAGAATGTCATCCACTCACAGACATAGTGGGAATTATCTGGAGTGAGAACTTCACACGCATGTTACTATGAAAAGTTTAAATATCCCTAGTCATAGTTTCATTAAGATTTGACACCAATGAAATGGATAGATTAGCATATGTAGGCTTATTCCTTGGATTTAATCCAAGCAGCCGATCTCTCGAGCTGAAGGTGGTATCTTGAGTTAATACATGAATGTATTCGAGTAATACATTAAACACTGCTATAAGAAAAACACTCGAAAATAACTATATTCATGTGTTGGTGCCATGTCTTATTGCAGTAACAGTACAAGTATCATCAAACCTGAGAAACTAGTTACCTTGTGTAGGAGTTGCTATACTTTGGGTCATATTATTTCATACCGTGATGATCAGGATTATACGGGTCTCATAAACCTCTAACCGGAGTATGAGATTTATAGAACGGGTGTGAGCAGACGACGTTCCACCTGCGCGGTAGCCGCTAGGCACCCACCTCGTGGGATGGGGTGTGGGGTTTTCGTAAACAAGTGTGTTTTGTTTTGTTATGGAATAAATTCCAAAGACTCGAGGCCTAAACCTCTAGCCTACATTATGCAGAGTCGCCACCTGGATCAGCTCTTTCGGGAAATTCGGTATAGCCTAGATCTGTTAAGCCTAAACGATACCGTAGTATAGAGATTCGGGTCCAAATGAATTTACCTACTTCGTCGGTGTTTAAGTCATATTAGACAATTGGCTACCATTTTCCAATATTATAATATTCCATTCTAAATTGTTTTCAAGTTATATTTAGCGTGCATAAGGAAAGCAATAAATAGGTGTGGAAAGTAAACACATAGGAAAGCAATAATATTCCATTCCAATATTATAATATGCCTAGTCTAGGTGAATTATTTACATATTTTGGGGATGGGGATTACAAAATTACCTAAATACATGAGATCTAGGGGAATGAATACATCAATGTCCTATTATACAACCGATCTAACAAATACATAATTTTTATTAAAAATGCGATACTTGAAAGAAAATAAATCCTAACATACATTTAACTTAATCTACCTGCATCCATAAAGGTTAGTACGAAATATTTTTACAACACAAATATGTGCTAGTGCACCAAGTATGTTCGATTTGGATTTTGGTAGGACCCGTGTGGTCAAATTAAATAAAAAGTGCCGACGAAGGCTCTTGGTGTTTGTTGTAAAAAATGATCCATTTTTATACAATTATGTTGCTCATTTTATTAATGAAAATGCTGCATGTGAATTTTGTTAAGTTGGATATCCGGGAACTGGTGTTCCCTTCGTAGGGTTTTTCTAAAACAATATTTAGAAGCATGAATCTAGGCCAAACATGCATAGCATAGCCATTGTTTGGATTAACAACGATCCCTGTGAAGGGAGATAACAATATGAATGGCCCAAAGCACTTCCATTGCTAATCCAAAACTCTTAATCAACATATTAATATATTAACAAATCATATATAAATCTTAAATAATTTCAATTTAGAGGTTTTTTACCCCTCCCCCCCCAACGATGCATTTTCAAATCCAGAAGGGTCTTAGTGGGTTGTTTCGGGCTTAAATAATTAGAAACGGAGCAAAACGGAGCGAACCTGAGTTCAGCCAAAGGCAAGATCGGTACCGATGTTGGTAAGGTCGGTACTGATGTTGGTACTAATGTTGGTAATGTTGGTACTGACGTTGGTAAGGTCGGGAAAGCTCAAGATGTGTAGAATATTTTTATGTAAACAAAATATTAAAAAAAATTTGAAATCATACAAAAATTCTCAAAAAATAGATTGGTGTGCAAAAATGGAAATAACCGAATGAAACATCAAAAAAGAAAAGCATATAAATATAAGCACAAACTCTAGGAACTCAGAGGCTTACCACGTATTCATGAATCCACTTTCTTTAAGGTCCATGAAGTCCTTTGGAAGCTCACCTTATTTCTTTTTGTTGTTTTTGGTTGTTGGTTGATGATTTACCAAAAATCTTTGGAAGGGATCCATTCCTTAACAAAGTAGATGTTTTAGAAAGTGTAGTAACCTTCATGTGAGCGATAAAAATGTTGTAGACTCTCCATTCAAGTCTAAACCTCAAGGATTTAATCTAACCCGAAATTCCAAGTGTTGGTGGTTAAAGTTTAGTATTTTGCTCAAGAACACTCAAGAACACATAGAGAAATGCTCCCTAATGCTCTCTAGATCTAATCCTCTCTTTCTTATCCTTGTTTTTTACCTCAATTTTATCCCTCTCTTCCTTCTCCCCCCCTTTTTTGCAGAATGTGAACCTCCTCTTTTATAGAGAGCTCCCTTCAATCCCAAGTCAAAAATCCTACCCTTAAGCTTTTTGATAATTTCTCTCCACTAATGCCTTAATGTCCCATCCATCATCACTATGGATGACTAATTGCAACCATCAATAGTTGATGTGAGTTGCATCAATTAGTGAGCTAATTGCTTAATAATTTTTGGAATTCTATCAATCATTCTGCTGCTACTGTTAACAAGACATCGGCACCGATGTCACTGAGTAATAGTAACATCGGTACCGATGTTGTAACATCGATCCTGATGTTTACTGACATCGGTACTGATGTCATGTCGATGCCGATGTTATAACACTGGTACCGATGTCACTAACATTGGTACCGATGTCAGTAACATCGGTGACAAAGTTGATTTTTTTTAGATTGATTTTGGTTAAAATTGGACTTGGTTACTGATGAGGTGGCTTAAAAAAATATCTAAGGTTTGTAAGAGATGAGGAATGTTTCTCCCGAGGACCTCCGAGACCCTGTCAAATTGGAAGACTAGCAAAGGAAAATATATTACAGCTTCATCATCGAACTCGCGAGTGAGGATTAAAATCTCATGCTCACAGGCTACCCCTCGTAGGATCATTGCTGATATGAGATCAGTATTATCCCACGATTGAAAGAGAATCGGGGTTTAGAAATGATACCTGACTAGTCGCGGTTGGCACTTCCCGGTGTTGGGCTTTCATGATAATCAAAAGCTTTTCATCCCAGCGCAATGTTGGCATGTCTGGTTTTCTGGTGCTCCTTGTGAGTTACCTGTTTGACAATAGTTTTCCCCTAGCTCTTCACCTTCCGCTTGTCGTAATTGGTAAGGAAAGGTTTGGAAAGGATATGGACTATAGAAAGTCCATTGACTGTAATAGTTCATGAAAAGGTGTGGACTGTAGTAAGTTAGGAAGGATGTGGATTGTGATAAGTCCATTAATGATAATAAGTTAGGAAGGATGTGGACTGTAATAGGTCCATGAAAGATGTAGACTGTAACAGGTCCATTGACTATAATAAGTCAGGAAAGATAGGGACTGTAATAGGTCCATGAAGGATGCAGATCGTAATAGGTCTGTTGACTACAATAAGTCATTAAAGATGTGGACTGAATAGGTACATGAAAGATGTGGACCGTAATAGGTCCATTGACTATAATAAGCCAGAAAAGATGTGGACCGTAATAGGTCCATGAA
The DNA here is from genome assembly GCA_949673415.1 of Euphorbia schlechtendalii. NCBI lineage: Eukaryota > Viridiplantae > Streptophyta > Magnoliopsida > Malpighiales > Euphorbiaceae > Euphorbia > Euphorbia schlechtendalii. The sequence continues at coordinate 4,276 of CATIWQ010408176.1, read as the reverse complement.
AGATGTGGACCGTAATAGGTCCATTGATTATAATAAATCAGGAAAGATGTAGACCATAATAGGTCCCTAAAAGATGAGGACCGTAATAGGTCCCTGAAAGATGAGGATTGTAATAGGTCCATTGACTATAATAAGTCAGGAAAGATATGGATCGCAATAGGTCCATGATAGATGTCGACCGTAAAAGGTCCATTGATTACAATAAGTCAGGAAAGATGTGGACCGTAATAGGTCCATGAAGGATGCGGACCGTAATAGGTCCGTTGATTATAATAAGTCAGGAAAGATGTGGATCGTAATAGGTCCATGAAAGATGCGGACCATAATAGGTCCATTGATTATAATAAGTCTGGAAAGATGGGGACCGTAATAGGTCCATGAAAGATGCGGATCATAATAGGTCCATTGACTATAATAAGTCAAGAAAGATGTGGACCATAATAGGTTCATGAAAGATGCAGACCGTAGTAGGTCCATTGACTATAATAAGTCAAGAAAGATGTGGACCGTAATAGGTCCATGAAAGATGCGGACGATAATAGGTCCATTGACTATAATAAGTCAGGAAATATGTGGACCATAATAGATCCATGAAGGATGCAGACCGTAATATATCCGTTGACTATAATAAGTCAGGAAAGATGTGGACCGTAATAGGTCCATGAAAGATGCTGACCGTAATATGTCTATTGATTATAATAAGTCAGGAAAGATGTGGAGGACCGTAATAGGTTCATTGACTATAACAAGTCAGGAAAAATGTGGATCGTAATAGGTCCATGAAGGATGCGGACCATAATAGGTCCGTTGATTATAATAAGTTAGAAAAGATGTGGAGAGCAATAGGTCTATGAAAGATGCCAACCGTAATAGGTCCATTGACTATAATAAGTCAGGAAAGATGTGGACTGTAATAGGTCCATGAAGGATACAGACCGTAATAGGTTCGTTGACTATAATAAGTCAGGGAAGCTGAGTACTGTACAAAGTCTATTGACTGAAATAAGTCAAAAAAAGGTGCGAACCATAGAAAGTCCATTATGAATGCCCCTTGTGAGTTGACCTCTGGTTGATTGTTATGGTCGGAATCGCTTGGGAAAAGGATGGGAGCCGTGTGCTTCATGCCTTTGAAAATATGTCAATTGTGGTAAGTCTTCGTGGAAATCCACTGTGGGATGGTTGACCATTGCGATCTAAATTGTGTGCCCCTTGTGGGTTGACCGTGGGTTAATTGTGACCCTCGAAACTACTGGGGAAAGGATAAAAGTCATTCACTCCGTGCCTTTGATGATACGTCGACTGTAATAAGTCTTCATCGAAATTTGCTGAGGGATGGTTGACCATTGCGATCTGAATTGTGTGCCCCTTATGAGTTGACTATGGATTGACTCTAACCGTCGGAACTACTGAGGAAAGGATGAAATTCATGTGATCCATGCCTTTAATGATACATCAATTGTAATAAGTCTTCATCAAAATATGTTGTGGGATGGTTGACCGTTGCAGTTTGAATTGTATGCCCCTTGTGAGTTGACCGTGGATTGACTATGACCATCGGAACTGCTAGGGAAAGGATGAATGCCAAGTTCTCCATGCCTTTGATGATACATCGACTGTAATAAGTCTTCGTCGAAATATGCTATAGGATGGTTGACCGTTGCAGTTTGAATTGTATGCCCCTTGTGAACTAATCATGGGTTGACTGTGACCATCGAAATTGCTGGGGAAAGGATGAAAGCCGTGTGCTCCATTCCTTTGGTGATACTTTGACTGTAATAAGTCTTCATCGAAATCTGATATGGGATGGTTGACCGTTGTGGTCTGAATTGTATACCCCTTGTGAGTTGATTGTAGGTTGACTATGACCGTCGGAACTACTGGGGAAAGTATGGGAGCCGTGTGCTCCATTCCTTTTGTGATACATTGACTATAAAAAGTCTTCATCGAAATCCATTGTGGTCTGAATTGTATGCCCCTTGTAAGTTGACCATGGTTTGACTGTGATCGTCGAAAATGCTAGGGAAAGGATGAAAGTCGTGTGCTCCATGCCTTTGATGATACATCGATTGTAATAAGTCTTCGTCGAAATTTGTTGTGGGTTGGTTGACCGTTGTCGTCTGAATTGTATGCCCCTTGTGAGTTGACCGTGGGTTGATTGTGATAGTCGAAATAGCTGGGGAAAGGATGAAAGCATGTGCTTCATGCCTTTGGTGATATGTTGACTACTGTGAGTCTTTGTTGAAATCCGCTATGGGATGGTTGACCGTTGTGGTCTGAATTGTATACCCCTTGTGAGTTGATTGTAGGTTGACTGTGACCGTCGGAACTGCTGGGGAAAGTATGGGAGCCGTGTGCTCCATGCCTTTTGTGATACATTGACTATAAAAAGTCTTCATCGAAATCCATTGTGGTCTGAATTGTATGCCCCTTGTAAGTTGACCATTGTTTGACTGTGATCGTCGAAAATGCTGGGGAAAGGATGAAAGCCGTGTGCTCCATGCCTTTGATGATACATCGATTGTAATAAGTCTTCGTCGAAATTCGCTGTGGGTTGGTTGACCGTTGCCGTCTGAATTGTATGCCCCTTGTGAGTTGACCGTGGGTTGATTGTGATAGTCAAAATAGCTGGGGAAAGGATGAAAGCATGTGCTTCATGCCTTTGGTGATATGTTGACTACTGTGAGCCTGATATAGATGCCCCTTGTGAGGTGAAGGGGTACGGGGATGTCCAGATGATTGCTCCATTATTTTGGGAGGCTTTTGTGATGTTGTAATGCTGCTTGAATCCAAACCATAGTTTTGTCATTGATAACTCCGGTTGGTTGATAGATCTTGGAATTTAGGGATTTCCCTCTAACCATGTGGCAAGGATTGTTGGATTTTCCTACAAAATAAGATTTACATGTGCAAATATGATATGTACATAAAAAGGCATGTGAATGCAACCTTTCTTTGACATTGTGTAAGGCTGTCTAGCTGATGCCACATATTGATAAGGCTAACTCGAGTTGTGGATAAAGGCCTCCTTTGGAATGATGAGGGTCATGGGTTCGAGTCGAAGTTCAATTTTGTGGTTAGATCAGAGTCAGGTTCGAGGCCTGAATCTAGTCCTGAGTAGATTTAGATGAGTTAAACATTTCTTGACAATCGCGTCTTCCCTATATGGTATATTGATGGTGACATTGATCTCGATTTGTTTCATTGATATAAACCCCAAAGTTGATTGTGAGAACTGATACTATCAAGCTTTGAAGCTTATTCAGTTGTAGCATTGTGAGTTACTTCTTATCGTGATGACCCATGTTGCGAAGGAAATTAAATGATACTTGTCCTTGGTTTTGCGATGGACGATGTCTTTTTCTATTCCTAGATGGAAATGATGAATTTGATATTTATTTGGTTCTAATTTTTGTATAAACCACCCTTATGGGTTTTCAATCTATCAAACATTGTCTGGATCGTCCTTTCAGGTTTTCAAGTATATAAGTATGATGTTTATCTACTTGCGATTTTGATTTGTGGAAATGAATGCATTCATTGTAATGCACAACATATGATTTACTGCAAATTTTAATTTCATTGATGAACTTAAATTGGGTACCACCATTGGTAAACACTTTGGACCCTGACCTCTATTGCTAACTATCCCGTGAGGGTTTTATAGCTAACGCTTCACTAATGCTCTAATTTTTGCCCGAACCTTGCTATTTTTAGTTCGATGAGCTATGTTACTTCTTATGGTAATGCTCAATACATACCAATTAAGAACGTTGAAGAGTCATTCTTATGCTTGGCCTTGCAGTTGTGAGCTTCATCTTTTGTAAAAGCTTTTCCTTTCTTATGACAGAGGTGCTCTGGAATTTTGTCCCACCTTTTAGTTGTAAGCGTTTTGAGGACTAAGTATTCTTTTCACTTTGTGATAACCCCTTCTTTGATTAGGATCTTTGTGTGGAAACTCTATCTTTGTTTATAAGCTTTGAGATAGCAAGGCTTTTTTAGAAGATGTGATTGACGTTGTGGAGGATGGTGAATGTTACCACCGGCTTCGTCGTTTTAATTATTCTCTCATTTTTTCTCATAGAGGTCCAAGTCGCATGAATGGTTACCACTTGAAGTTTTTTTCGATGGTACCCAAGTTAATCTCATGCAATGATGCAACATGTACACTAAAAACAACATGTGTATGTTAAAATGAATGGATAGAGTCCTCAAGCAAAACTCAAGCAAAATAAACATGATAAATTGATTATCTTGTTAACCGGAGAGGATATATATA
>CATIWQ010408155.1:0-21786 GCA_949673415.1 Euphorbia schlechtendalii | reverse complement strand
GAAAGTTGTAATTTTCTTCTTTTTCCTTGTAAATCCTAAAAGAATTGAGGCATAAAGTCATCCAAATTTGAGCTGGACTTAATTGGGCTAAGAAAAAAATTAGTGGTCCAGCTCATCTAACTTTATGAGAACAATAACTGGCCTCAAGCCTTTGAGCTTTAAAGATAATCAAACAATTGTATAAGCCAGGTTTAGCCCACCAATTAACTCTCATAAAATTTAGATTTTTCACAAATTAAAATTACTTTTATAATTCAGATCAAATTGTAAGGATTGTTCTCGATGGACAATGAGGATTGAATAGCTGTAGGATCCTATCTTTAGAGATAAAGAAAGGCGTGAACTTTTTGTACGTCGTAATTCTACTTTTTTTGAAACATTTCCAGTTGTTTAGGTAGACGGAAATGAAATTGTTAGAGCCGATGTTCCTTTTCGAAGGATGGTGCAATGTGTGTGTGTAGTGTTGTGCCTTGAATTTTATGTTGAAACTAAGTTTATCTCATATCTTAAGCTCATACTCCATTTGCTTGCACTAACATGTCCAAAACAATCAATTTGGACACACCCGTACGCCGAATTACGCGTCAACCACACAAGATTAGGAAAGATGTATTATAAAAACCGATAACTGTTAAGAAAAAAATGAATATATAACATAAAATTTATGGAAAGAATAAAATTAAACAAAAGCAGAGTATGTGTTTGGAAAGGGTTAAGAGAAGAAAGTGAATATTCAAAATATCCAAGGACGGTAGCAGGGTGTGACTACCACTAGGGATGGCAATGCGCTGGATTTGGATATAATTTGGATCCATATTTCCCTCATTTCAAAGGTGACACAAGTACCATATACCTTGCGCCATCCTTGAAATGATGAAATTATGGGTTCAAATCAGATCCAGATCCAGCTCATTATCATCCCTAACTGCCACACCCCAAGCCTTTGGAAATGATATGTATAGGCTTTCTCATATAGAAGTATGTAGTATGATAATGTTTGTCTGTAGATATATGGCAAAAAAATTAGACCTGTACACGTGCCGAGCTACAGGCTACCTGCCTGGCCCGAACCCGCTTCAACGAGCCGGGTTTGGACACTAGTTTTTTAAAAAAGCCCGGCCCGAGCCCGTCAAAGCCCGAAGATTTATGAGCCGGGCTTGGTTTTTATATAAATATCAAAGCCCAACCCGAGTCCGGCCTGACGAATAATTTTATTTATTTATTATGTATTTATACATTAAATTTGTAATTATTTAAAGATTTTATATTTTATTCTATTAAAATTTGTATACTTGATTACAATAAATGTTATTAAATATTAAATATTTTAAGTAAAATATGCAATAATATTAAAAAAATTAAACATTTTTTTGTTTATAATATATTTTTTCTATTTAATTTAATAAAAAAAATTTATAATAAAAAAATCCATGGGCTTGGACCGGGCTTGGGAATGACCTTGTAAGCCCGACCCAAGCCCGGCCCGAGCCCGAAGTTCTAAAGTATGGGCTTGGGTTAACGGTTTTAGTCAAAAACTCGTGAAACCCGGCCCGACCCACCCGACGAACAGGTCTAAAAGAAATGCACGGGCTCAATTGGTAGGTTGGCTCTAACTAAAGTTGAAGAGCATAGAACCGTCAAATTGAATTTTTTTGAATTTATAGTTTTTAACTAGTAGTTTATTAGCAGTTATATATATATGTAAAATTAGAATCATTATTAATAACTTTATACCTTGTTGAATTCAAAGTATGCTATAAATTTAATATTTTATTGGAAACATTGAATTTGTTTATGGGTCAAAATTTAATTATATGGTTGTTATACCGTCACTAAAAATATCCATCTGTAATGAACGAATCAGAAAAGAATCGAAAGAAGAGGGAGGAGAAAGTGATTCAATAACGTAGCAGGTAAATAGAAATCCAATTTCTTATGATATCTAATACTTATAAAGGTTATAAATATAATGTATTACAGAACATGTACTCTGATTTTAATACCAGTTGACTTATTATATAGTCTTACTATCATTACTCTTCATTCAATTTCAACGAAATTGAGAATAAAAATAAGATAGTGTAATTTTTACATAATGACAATAACCCCTTTGACGAAAAGAAAAGAATCATACAGATTCTACAGAATATATATACATACTTTTAAAAAACAATTAAGATTTTTTTTTGAGAATAGTAAATGAACAATAATAGTTATAATTGATTAATATCTGTGAACTATAGTGTATTTGATTTAAAATTGAAGTTACAGAATAAATAAATTTGTGATAGATTTACAATGTGTTTATCTTTTAATGAAAATGTTATGAAAGATGATGCTATGAAAATATTAAATTTCATATAAAATATTAGAATATATTTGCAGTTCAAAATTTGAAATAAAATACGTGAAGATTGTTTCATATGGCACTAGTTAGTAATCTAATTTATTACTTATTTAACGTCAAAGTAATCACAGCTACCCAAGAAAAGACCTCAAAACAACACATGCATGCATGTTCATTTATACCATAAAATGCTACTTAAAAAAAAATGTAAAACAATGCAGGATTTCTTACATATGGGATGTAGCTTTGAGAATTAATATTGTATTGTTTTAGGTTTCATAATTAAGCAACAATCATGTGACATTACTTTATTGACATAAATCCTCAATAAATTGACCTAGTAATTGGGTAAAAACAAGTATATCATTAGTGAAATTCAATCAAATGCATCAGTATTTTGGCCATATCATAAGTGCAGAAGGGATAGAATATCTGCTTTTGGGTTTTACACTTCTTAAACTCCTATAATTGAAGATCAAAACCCGATAAATAACTGGAATGTTGTAACATAGCATTAGGATTGGCAGTGACAAATATAGCAATTCCATTGTTTAGGAAGATAACTCGAAAGATGAAATGGAATTAATGGAAGGGCAATATTGTCCAAAACATTATTCTACATCATTATGGGAATTGCAAGGCAATGTGGAAAGAAAATCGATTAAGAACATACACTATAAAAATGAAGTTAAAATATTATATGCAGGAAAAAAATTATTCAAAAATCTATTAAGAGAGTTCAAGATTGCATAATCTGAATTGCCTGCAAAAGATGTGGAGGCATTGCTGCTTAACTAGGATGTTAATGTTTATTGTCATTCTGGATGTTTGTCGTTAAAGATGATGTACACTATTATTATTATTAACTTTTTATATGTGAAATACTTGTAATCAACTGTAATTTGATTTCAAAATTCACATATGATATAATAATTCAACATACAATTAAGAAAACGGTTTATATTACATCAGTAAACATATGGCCCCAAAACCAACAAAATTGAAAACCTTGTCCGCCCAGCAATGGAAACTTTAACTAACAAAAATGTCACAAACTAGCTCAAGAACTATAGAATGGATGACCAATTAAAATAATCATAACATCTCCATAATATGGTAGCAAATTGCGATGAAAACACCTAAGTTTAACCACAATAGAACAATGAAAAAGTAGACAACTAATCAATGTTTTAAAAGGAGGCCACCTTGCGGGTTTTTTTGGAACACCGCCATGATTTCATAAAATCGAGCAGTCCAAGGCGGTCAATGCTGAAAAATATTTTTAAAGCTCAGGAAAATGTTAGCAAGACCTAGAACAATGTTGCTAAAGGCTAGAAAGTGTTACTAAAGGCCATAAATTACTATCAAAGCCTAGAAAAAGTGTTGCTACATGATTTTTTAATTTTATTATATAAAAATTTGGGTTAGTTAAATTTATTATTTAATTTCTTAATAAATGTTTAAAATTAAAAAAATACTAATCAACCTCACTAGAGGCTTTAGCAACCCGACTAGCGCCTAGCTGAGCTATCTAGTCTTGATAAATAAAAGAACTCAAATGACAAAGGCACCTTCCTCTGAAATTCCATTCACAAACAAATCACTGCATTTTTGGTAGATAGTAGAAACAAATCAAACCATTCATCAAAAGCTTGGTGACTCAGCTCGATAGTAACTTCTTCAAGCGCATTTATATGTTTATGAGCTAGCCCTTCTAAAACCCCTTTTGAGACTAATTTCTCAGACAAGACAAACCGAGAAGGATATCATGAAGTATGCAAGCAATCTCACAATATCATGCCAGTAACAAATGTTTCATATGCTTCAGTTCTTGTAATTTGACTGAGACTAAAACCACTTTCACGCCAGTTAACATATCAACTACCACACAGAGTTTGGACTTATTGCATCACAAAAGGATGGCCTTTATATCATTTTAAAATAACTAGTTGGCCAGAGAATATGAAGGCAATTACACAACAAAACGTTATATATATGACCATCGCTACTCACCAGTGACCACTTTTAATGTGTAAATTCCATCAAAAAAAATTAACGCTACTACAGTACAGATAGAATTCGAATACGAAATTGTTAACAGAATTAAACTAGATATATAGAACTTCGTAAAAGGAGAAAGGGAACGGGAAGTAAAATGTAAGTACTGACCAATTAATTCTGTATGCATGTCCACTAAAACAGTGGCCACATATTACATTGGCAACAGTTAAGCCTCACCTTCAATTTCAATTTTAATTTCAAAGCTCAAATTCTTCATCTTTCAAAGCCATCTCAGCTGCCTCCTCTTCCTCATCATCAAGAGCAAAGTACTGATTCTTCTCCACTGGCCTAAACATATAAAATATAACTGCATAAAACACAAGACTAGCAGTCTCCTCTGCAGCATTACTCACCCACTGATACTTATATGCCGCGATGGTCTTGAGGGCAAAGACCACAATCCTTGTAAAATACAAGTAACCAATCACAACAATGTAGAACTGCCTAAAGAGCTGCAATTTGGCCAAATTCCTGGCAGCTTTCCCGTCTGTCTTCGATGTCTCCCTCAATGAACGGATGGACCAGACAATTGGGAAGATAATGGCACAACAGCAGATGATATCCACCAAAAGGAAAAGCTGATTCCAGGTGACCCAATCCTTAATAAAAGGTCCAGTCTCGCCAATCACAACAGAGGCAACATTAGCCAAAACTTGAAGCGGAATCACAATCATCAACACTTTCTTCTCTTTATCTTGTAGGAATGGCTTCAAAAACGACCAGCCAGTGCCAATCAAAACAATCACCGTAAAGAGCAAAACCACACGAATAAACTGGAAAATGTAGAACAAAACATCCCAACCGTGCGGAGTACCAGTGGTCTTCACATAATGCTTATCCTCAGCAGCACAGATCAGATTAAGCGCTTTCATCACAAGCAATCCAGCCATCAAAAAATGGATCCGATGCACCGACCGTCTGTTCGTAACACAATTATAGATCCAGTACCCAAGAAAAGCGAGATACGCAACCGAGAACAAAAAGTAAAGCGAAGGCAGCTGCGTAAGGCCCGCAGGGAGAAAATCCTTCGAGCCATCACGATCGAGATTATAAACCTCAGTGCGGACAGACATAGAAACACGGGTCTCGGGAGCACAATTGGCGAAAAAGAGAGAGTATTCATTAGGAGCCGTAACAGGATAAGACTGATCGAAGGAGGAGAGCGGAGGAGGAGAAAGGTCCCGGAAAGTGAAGAGGTGGAGAGTATAGTGAGAGTCGAGAACACAGAAATTAGGGTTCTGCTGGATCTCAAGGAGGACTTGAAGGAGAGACTCTTCGGAGAGGAGGAAGAAGCCGAGACGAGAAGGGATAGGGTTAGGTGCGTTGAGGGAGGAGGAGACGGAGACGGAGGAGACAGAGATGGTAACATGGCCAGTGTGAGTGAAGCCGAATTTCTCAAAGAGGATCATGGGCCGGCCATCGTTGGAAAAAGTAAGGGATTTGATCTCGGCGGTGGTGAAGCTGAGAAGAAGAGAAAGCAGGAGAATTGGAAGAAGAAGAAACGGAGGTTTCGCCATTTTTGGGTGAAATTTTGGAGATCTGAAAGAGGAAATCGCAACTTAAAACTGGATTTGGAGAGGAGACCCCCCAGAGTTTACTTTGACGAAAATGCCATCCGGTATTCCGGTTATGAGTCAGACTCAGATCTTGACGTCGCGCTTCCCAAGTCCACTTGTACGTCGTCGTATGTTGTACGCCTTTTTCAATCAATTCAGCAATATTTTCATCCAATTTAAATAATATAAACTTGGCTTTTATAAGCAAGCAATTCAGATGCGCAAAAAGTTCTCAAAAAATTACGTAAAATATAATAAATAAAAATATTTTTAATATAAACCACTGAAAATAATACAATAGTCAATAGTTGCTCGGTTTGTTATCGTAGAATTCACTAGCTTAAGGTAGAAAAAGTAATCGAAAATTAAATTAATTTATTTAATTCCACCAACGTGAATATGTTTAATTGCAATGGTGTTATTTTAATGATTTGGTATAGAAATCGTAGTTGGTAAAAATTATTGATGATAGCTTATTATTGTTTATGATAAAAAAATTTTTTTCAAAAGAATTAAGATTTGTTACAACCAAGTGTTTAGAATGAAATATGAAAATGACAATTTACATTCTAAAATTTTTAAAAGTCTTAAAAAAGTAGGTAGATATTACAAATGGATCGGTCTATTAATATTTTTTCTCATTTGTATATTTTTATTAATTATTTAAATCTAAATTATTCATTACAAATATTAACGTAGAGATTTAAAAAAACATTCACATGTGATTTGATTATTTTGTAAAATATGTTAATGTAGAATTTTACTTTTTTTTTTGAAAATGAATATACGTGATTTCAAAAGTTAGCAAATAAATAGCAATTTCATTTAGCAACGTTGTTGTTGAAATTTACTGTTGTTATTGCCATTTGAATTGCTATTATTAACTAATTTGTGATTAATATTTGGTAAAAATGTGATTTATAGTCTATGTTGGAGATATTAAATGCTCAAGATGGGTATGTTTCAAATTAATTAGTAAATCAATAAATGATTGTTACATATATTTAAGCTAAATAAGATATGCTAATTCAAACTCTAAATGTACTTGGAAAAGCTACATTTTGTTGAGGTTTCAAAAAAAACACCTGAATGACTAATGACAAATATAAGAGATAAATAGTCTTTCTCCATCTAATTCCAGATGTAAAGTCTTCCTATCTTATCAGTGAAAGTGACTATTTGAATTTTAACAGATTCCTTATTTTCATCCTTTTCTTTTTGTGAAATACCAGAAATGAATGCATCTTTTAAAATAAAACAAGGATCCCTTTGTTTTAGTTTTATTTATAATTTTAAGATATTTTTTATTGATCAACAATAATAATAAATGTATATTATTAATAAATAATGATAGTTCATTTCAATTTTGTACGCACAAAAAACTTTATTTAATTAAAAGGGATTCAAATATTTTTCATTAAAAATAATAATGTTTCATAAAATATGTTAGTCAATTCAATATTCCCATATTACTTAAGATTAAACATCAAACCTTGAGTAATTTTCATATATTTTTCATTTTACATTGATTTTTAAAAGTCCTGCTTACATTTTAATTAATGAAAAATTTTTGTTGGTTTCGTTTAATACTTAAAATCGGACAAAAGGGGGGTGGGGGTTGAATGTCCCTTTACGATTTCTATTACAATTTTAATGTTCTTTGAACTTTATTAACTGAGTGAGAGTTGTTTTAGAATAATGAATGAGATCAGAAGCAAGATCAGAATAAACAACTCACAAACTAAGCTTTGTTTTAGTTTGACAGACTTTGCTGAGTTAAAATAAACTCATCAAGGCTGATTAAACAATTTATCAAAATCACAAATATATAAAATGTGTGTTGACTTTATGATAACCATGCTGAGCGAAAGTAAAGAGATAAAATTGAAAAAATCAAACAACAATTTTATCCTAGTTCAGCCATTCGCCTACCTTCACTCCCCAAATCCTTCTTCAAGCTTAAATCCACTATTTAATCTCCCTCAACCAAGTAGAGAATTTTTACAGTGAGTAAATGGTATAGTAAGTACCTTCCAATTCTAACTACCACTCGAAAAGTTTGAGTACCCTTCTCAAACTGCTATCACTCAGATAATTTAAAGATTGTCTAAGAGAACAATTTATAATACGTTGCTCCCTTTACAAATGATTTATTAGGATTTCAGTGATCTGATCTGCTAAGCTAAGAACATAGTGGAATTCTAAATGATGTTCTTCAGTTATTGGGAATTTATTTGATTGCTTAATCAATTGATAGAGCTTTAGCACTTAGAAATTTCCAGGTATATTAATTAAGTTTGAATGTTGCCTTAGTCTTCAATTTATAGGAGAATGTTGAGGTGATCGTTGCAAGCTTGTATTTCAACTCGGTTAATCTTCAATGTCTCTTCTCGTTCAATCTTCCAAAAATTTCCCGTTAGAAACAGATTTGAATCCGTTGTGAGAGCTTTATAACCGTCGATGCACGAGATTAATCCGTTAATTTACGAGATTAACCCGTTGAACTTTGTTATCATCAGCTATCAAATTCTCTTGAGTATGCTTCGACGATATTGAACGTGAACTGTTACGTGGAGTGATTTGCTTGGCTAAGCCTTGTCTGACGTTTGCAGTGTAGCGCAGATGGCTCTGGAGCACCCCGAGAATGTCTTGGACGTTACTGATAGGTCGACATCCAATTCTAGTCTTTTGGGACCACTTGAATATACCCTTTTGATTTCAACGTCACATCATCTTGGGAATATGTAACGAATAAAATTAAGGAATATTTCATCCTTATAAAAGAGTTAAAAGTATACACTGTTATCTCAAGTGACAAAATAAGTTACTCGGTATAATAAAAACAGGTGGAAGCTGAGTTATCTCTTCTCTTGCTATGTTGAGTTACTAACTCAGTAGTCAGTATTCAATGTAATTTATCCTAAGTAACTAAGTCAGCAAATAGTTAATTTTTAACTGAGTTAACCTGAATTAATTAGAATAAAATATCTACTGATACAACTTATACATTACTTTCCTTAATGTTTGATCATCATAAAAAACCTTGACTCGCTGATTGCTTAACAATCATTGATTTGAGTTCAACCAATTCTACTTATCAAAAAATTCTAAAATTTATCATTAAGATGTATTGTATTTTTTTATTTACTAAGCTGCAAATTTCACTTCAAAACATACAAGACTACCCTTCTTTATAATGTAATTTCTAATTGAAATTTTTTTTATTAACTTTTGAAATCATAAGCATTATTTACCAATAAAAAACACGCAAAGATTTTTTTTGCAAAACAATCCACCCATGTTAAATGTTTTTAAATTGACCCAGTATTTATTATATTACTTTTTAAAATAATAAGAGTGATGATATATGACACCCCATTTTTATACTTACCGTCCCCATAAATTTCTGATATGGCCTTTATATTAATTTATTAAAAAAGAAATGTTATTTGTCTCTGCATTTTATGCTTACTGCCCTGGAATTATTTATATCCCTTTTATTTATTTATTAAACAAATCAAATTTCATTCAAAATAAAATATGTTTAAAAATATTTAATAAATTATTACTATTGTAATTATGAGTAATAAATATATTAATCCATAATAAAAACTAAAATGAAAAAAAGTATTTATTGAATATGTATTATATCTATTTTAATAAAATTCGACATATTATTCATATGCTACCATACAACTTTTCTCGTTCATTAACATTCAAATTTCGTCTCTAAAATCACATTTTTTTAATAGATGAATTTAAAAATCGATGTATAAATTTAAACATACAATATGAGGATAAAAACTTAAATGAAAAATTACTAAATAAATGCTTAGGTAGATGATACACAAAAAAATGTTATTGGTTCTTAATTTATTTCAGTATTTTATTTTTCTTTTAAAATTCTTCAAAACCATAGATATATTTAAGATTTGTATTTTATCTTTTAGTTATTTATATATTTATATTTATTCAATTTAAAATCAAATATATAATATAATTTTTATTTTATAAGGATATTTTTTATAATTTTAAATGCAGATATAATATTAATTTTATTGATGGCGAACAGTAAATCGAAAAAAGAACCAGCCTGAGAGCGAGTGTATTTCAAATATACCTTGAAATCCATCGACACCCAAGTGTGTTGTTGAATCACGAAGACGATGATGAGATTTTAACGGGTATAGTCTAATTTTAAGCAAAGGGTGAAGGCGTTTACAAATTTGGGCAATTTTCTACAGGTAAGAGAAAGTAACGCCACAAGATGCGCAAATTCGTTCTTCACTTCTCCATTTTCAGTTTTATTCTTTTCCTCCAGTTTTCATTTTTCTTTGCATTTCAGAAATTTCATGTTTCTTTTCAAAGTTCAGATAAAGAAACTAGAGTATTATCATGTCCTGGTTCAGGTCGGCGGTGTTTAGGGCAGTGGAAGCCGGAGGAAAGAATCGCCTGACACGTACCGTTCGTAATGTTGCCGGCTCCGTTGTATATCAAGCTGGCTCCGTTGTCTATCAAGCCGGCAGTGCCGTTAATGAAGGCGCGAGGGTTATTTCGCACCGCATTGTGGTCTCGTCTCTGTACCTGATTTTAATTCGATTTTTTTTACTTCTACAGTTGATAGTTAAAGAACTCATTTATACAATGTGGATGCTTGATCGAGGCAGGGAGCTGGCGATTCGAAGAGCTTTAGCCTTACTGTGAAAAGGCTAGAGGAGGTTTCTGTATCTTGCAGAGGAATTGAGAGAGTCCAATTGCTGAGGAGGTGGTTGGTTGTGCTTAAAGAGGTCCAGATACTTTCTGCAGCTTGTGATCAAAACGATGAGAAGCGTCCTGATGATCAAACTTTGTCGGATAAACCAACTTTAGTGAGTTACTTTCATAATTACTTCAATCACGTTTCCATCTTTGTAGAAGTTGTTGCCTGGTTGCCTGCCTTAAAAACTCATTCAATTTAGCTACTTTCATAAATAATGCTTAGCTACTTTCGAAGCTGGCTAATTTGGCTCATAATATGGGATAGTTTGGGCTATTTATTCCCTATTTGTTCTTATTTTTTGGAGTTCTCATCAATATATGAACAGGTACACTATGTTGACCCTGATCTTGGTACAATGAATTTTCACCAAGTCTTTCTTTACAGTCAGGCTCTTGAAGGCATAATTTTATCTATGGTAAGTTATTTATGCATAAATTGCTTCTGTTAGGCCTTTATTTTTCTTATCTCTCTTTGTTTTGGTTTCATTTCTTGTGGCTTTAGGATGAATAATGGTCATACATTTTGTTTGTTGGCTGACTCTCTGTCACACGATCCATCATCAACGTAGTCCTATTTTTGGCAGTTTTTGTTTTGCTCCTATCGTAGTCATATTTACGGCACTTGTACATGACATTTCCAGTATCTCTGTTATCTGGCACCCCTTTTAAACTTGAACTATATCTAGGTCAGTGTCAGTCCATGAAGAAGTTAGACTATTATGCTTGTAATTTTTAACTCTGGGAGTATGCTTCTAATATGTATGTAATGCATGTATTAAATTAGATAACAGATAAGCAGTCTACATTAAATATTACAGCGATTGCAAATGGGAAGCGATTTATTATACTATAGAGTTCAGAAAAATAGTTGCAGGTTTCAGTGAAGTTTTTTTGTCAAGGTATTAGACTTATAATTTGCATTACTGGATGGACTGGGTATGGGTTTGTCTTAGAAACATATGGTGGAAAATACATTTAAGGATCTTGTCATACTGAAATGTCATCTACGGTGAGATACAGTCTCTATATCTGGTATACAGAGACGACTTCAATATACATTTTCTTCTTCATGATAATGTCTTGCTGACATTGCCATTACTTTCAAGTGTTATGTTTTAGGAATAATGGCAATGCATCTTCTTTATCTCCCCAGTTTTTTAAGTTTACGAAAAAGGAAATCATTAAGGGTGTGTTTGGACAGGTCCATTTTGGAAGAATTCAATTCAATTGAATTCACTTTGTCAAATTCCCTTGTTTGGAACCAAACAAATATTGATAGAATTCAAATCATGCAAGATTTGAATTCTTGTGAATGCAAGGAATAGAAATCTTGCAAAAAGTTGCAAGATTTCAGAGGAATTCATTTAAATTATCATGTGCTTTTAGTTGAATGAGTAGTGGCGAATCCAGGAATTTTTTACTATGGTGTCCACATCGAAACATCAAATGTTTTAAAATTTCAAGTAATTTATAAATTCATAAAAAAAGTTTAGAAATAATAATGGTGAATATTTGTAATGAACAATAAAATTGTAAAAGAAATACTAGAGCTAAATTTATAAAGATATAAATACATTCAGTAAAAAAATATATTTTTCTAAAAAAATGTGTGATTTTAATATTAATATGGGGTCCAAATACAATTTACTAGTAAATTTATACTACTCCTTCAAAAAAAGTGGGGTCATTGGACCCCACATGTTTACAAGTGGCTTCGCCACTGTGAATGAGACAAAATATTTTGTATATATTATTTTGAAAAAATGTTAAGTATATTTGTTAACATTCAATTGAATTCTTTAATACAAATGAAGTTTCCAAACAAGGGAATTTGTTTGAGAAATCAATTCAATTGAATTCTCTTAAGTGAATTCGGTTCAATTCTTTTCATTTTCTCATGGGATTTGTTCCCAAACACACCCTAAAACCTTTTAAGTTTATTATGTTGCGTCAAACCTGTCATACTCAACTTCCCCACATTTCTGATTTCTATTTCTCACATCTTGTTAATTACGTTAGTATCCTTAATATTGTCAAATAAACTCTTCATTGGTATAATGTTTAACATATCAATAGAGTTATACAAACAAAATAAAAATTTTCTAATTAACCCATGTTCTTATTAAACTAACATTATAATAATAAAAATAACAACAAACATTTAAGTAACCAATTTGTGGTTAATCTTAATTCTACTTATTTAACTTTATTTTCATAATTTATACAAAACACACATTATATAGTGCTAAAATAAATTACGTATATTTGATTTGAAGTCAACATTTTACCGTTAGCATATTTAGTCAACAACTTAACAGTCAACTTTTGAATTCTAATTATTTATAATTTTAGTAATAAATATCCTTTTACTTAAAACGCTTAGATATAGTAAAAGATTGAATTTGGGTATTACAATAGCAATTGCATGTTACTGATTTCTATATGATTAGGTTCACGATGTAATGCTATTCACTTCGAATTTGCAATGACTATGAAATAATACTGGCTTTTTGTCTTGTATGAGCAAATAAAATGGTTAACCAAGCATGTCTTTTGACAGAAGAAAACAAAGAAGATGATATTTCTATTTTGCAACTCTTTTCATCAGTTGCATTGTCTAGTAAAACATTTAGCAGAGCAATTTATTTGCTGATCCGGTGAGTTTAACCGCAGTATATCTCTTTTATATGACTCAGATTCTTGAAGCACCAACAGAGGAAGAAGTTTCATTGCTATTGGAGATATTTGGGTGATTTTTCTCTGCTCTCTTCTTGCTTTCCCGCCTTTTTAATATGTATGGTACTATTGGCTTCAAAATATGTTATTTGACTAAACAAAAAAGGATATTTTCAGACATTGTTAATGATAATCATACCGGGGTTACCGTAAATAAGTAAAAAATGATGAAAGGAGAATGAACTTACAAAGCTTATTTTCTTAAAAAAGTTATTTATGTTATTAGTCTTTTGCATAATCTTCCTTTTTGATTTGGTTTATAATTATATATACAGGCTCTGTCTTGCTGGAGGCAAGGAAGTACACAGAAAAGTTATGAACAACATACAAGATTTGGCATTGGCATTCTCTACCTACCATGACGAAATATTGGTAAGCAGAGGGAAACCATGTCTTGCATATATCTCTTGTTGCTTAAAATTGTTTGATTTTTATGATGTTAAATAAATGCTTAATCACCTAAGGAGTAGATACTAGAATCAATCAGTTATTATGTTTTCGTATTGTCTAATGGTTGTTATCTGAATATAGATAGAATTGCTATGTATTAGCATCTATTTTACATTTTTGCATTGTTTGATTCTTAGTCTATCTATAGTTGATTGTGAGTTCAAGTAATCTCCTACTTTGTCTTACGGTAGTACGTCTATAGTAATATCAATTGCAATATATGTTAAGGTCTGCAAGTCCGAAGCATACAGATTTGTCAAATGATAGTGTTTAGAATTGGGTTTGTTGAATAATACGTTCACAAGATAGTCTGCTTTAGGTTGTTTGGATGAGTGAGTTAATAATTTTGTGGAATTTCTTGGTATTCTTAAATCGTTCTTTTGATGTAAATGGAGGTCCCATAAGTTGAAATTTGTTGTCTTTTGGATAAGGGTCGACAAGCCCTGGGCTTAAGCATCTTTAGTTCAAATCTGATCAATGTGGATGGATTAAATTAACAAATAACAAGTATTACTCTTTTTCACCTTAATTTCATATGACCGAAGAATGTTTATAGTTGTAAGCCAGGAAATATATACCGTTCTCTTACTATTTCTATGTAGCATATTTTTTTCTTGAACGCATTGTAGGGAAAAGAGAACTTTTTGGGTTTTATGGTATAACTTATTTCCTGTTTGATCCATGTTGTATACATGTGCTATGCAATCCGTTACCTCTTTGGTCTTTATCTAAACAAGATACATGTGTGTAGTAGTTACTCCTTTAAAAGTACTGCATGATCCGCAACAAAAGAAACAAAACAGTTAAGAATTGCATAAGGAAAAGTGTACAACATGGAATCAGATTGACATACAATCTATACCCTAGGCCCGAAAAGGTCCTTTTTCCTCCTATGTAGCTCTTGTAATACATACTATACTTTCTTGGCTTTAAGAAATAGCTACAAAAGTGTCATGGTCTTTTTCAACACTGATTTTCCCCCCACCTTTATATGAAGACACGACTTCTATAAAACATTATTATTTCTTTTTCACTTTTATATGAGGGAATTATCTTTTTTCAATCTTATATAATAAAGGATTTAACTTTTTTTGCTTTAGTTTCTGTTAAGTTATTTGCTCAAGTTAAGCACATTGAATTCTTAACATGTATGTTAGAATGTATCTTGGCCAAAAATTTGTTTTACCACTTATTTATGTACTATTAGTTTCCAGTTATTTTGCATATTTAGTAGAACTCTTGTTTTTAAATTGGGTTCTTTTATAATTGGAAGCATTTCCTTCCTTTTCCTATATGCATTAAATCTTTCATTTAGTGGCAGGATAACTTTGATCTAGAACCTTGGACCTTAGCGCATTTTGTTTGAAGTAGAATGCATATCATGTCTGCAGATGCTTTAAGCTTATTTGATTGATCAATAAAAAAACATTTGCTGATTTGAAGGATTTAAGTTTGACAAATATTTCTATAATGTTATGTCGGATACTTTAAGGTTGGAGCAGAATAATCCAATGTAACGTGAGATAAGATCTGCTGTTTTCTCTTCTCAGGTAAAGAGAGAAGAATTACTCCAATACGCTCAAGCTGCAATTGCTGGACTTAAAATCAATGCTGATATTGCAAGGTGGTTATTATATTTATGTTATTGTAGATTGTTAATCATTTTGAATAACTGGTTTCTAATTATTATATCCCGTTATTCTGTTACTGTAGTAGAAATGCTTTGCCAAGCAATTATTATATTCTGTAATCTGTTACAGAGTAGTTATTGGTCACTTGTTGCTGTATCCTTAATCAATCATCAGTGAATATTTATTTTTTGGTTGATGATGGCATATGTATTTTCTGTTCTTTTATGTTCTCTTCTCTGCCCTCAGAATAGATGCTGAAGCCTGCAGTCTAATGGACAAACTTGATACCACGAAGATATCCAATCCGTTAGTGAATGAAACTAACCACCACTCATCCGAAGAAAACACTTCTATGACAAAGGTGAGAGACTCACCTTCCTATTCATTGAAAAATTAATTTCGACTAAGTAATCAATTTCAAGTTCAGGACATGTCAGTAATGGTAGAGCATAGCAAAGCTAGCAGTTAATTTAAAGAAAATTAGATATTTACAATACAAGGTTCTTTGGAAACTTTTTTATCATTGATTAGAATTGAAGATCTAATGAACCTAAGGCTGGCAACTACTCCTGTCTTGATTTTGTTTCACTGTCAACAGGCAATTAATCCAATCCTTATATCAAAACTATATCAGTTGTTTCAGGAAGTTCTTAAGTCAGTATTTGAGAGATTTGATGGAGCTTATTGCTTTGGTTTTCACGCAGGCTCTTGTAGAGACTCTTGGACAAATCGAAATATGTTCCTCGTTGGAGTCACTTTTACTGAAGAAGAAATCTTTGAGCAACGAAAATAGTGCAGAGTTGTATGCTGAAAAGGTACAATAATTTTCTTTTATGAAGTCAATGTATCAATAAGCCCACGAAGTTCATATCTCTACTAATACTATAGGAATAGAATGCACAATTGTCAAAACTTTTGAAATCAAATTTTGAAGTCATTGGTTTCATGATAGGAAGGTAGACTTTGCATCTTGCTTTGTTTTCCATGGATTCACGACTTTTACTGATATATAATTAAGTTTCTACACTGCATTTATTGGTGCAGGTTGAAAAATTAAAGGTTTCAGCAGAATCTCTTCTCAACTCAATGTCAAGGGCTGAAAATCGTATTATTGACAACAGGTGCAGTTTGTGTACACTCTCTCTATCTGCAGTTAGTTCATATATAAGGAACATATTTGCTTTCCAGTTACTGTGAATTGAAAGTTAATTTCGTTTCTGTGTGCCTTAAAATTATCTGTTGGAAGTCATTTTCAGTTGACTAATTACTTTGCAACAGAACCCAGAAAGAACAAGCGCTCGACTTCCGCATTACTAAATCTGGTGAAGTTACCCAGCTTGATAAGGTACAGTTGAATAGTTCACTTTAGGTTGTTTTTTTATATGCATTGCAACTCACAATGGAAAGAATCTAAGCTCTTGTCAGCTGTTGACACTTTTGAGACTTTCATGATTATGATAGTGATATATGAGACTGATTTGAAAGTGATTAGTGTGTTTAAAGAAAAGTGAACAGTTTAAACTTCATTTCCACTATGGACGTATCAATTTGAAGATTTAAGCGAGTAACTGAGTATTCTTTCAAGTTCATTGAAATCTTTCCGGTTTAGTGTTTGATGTAAAATGGTTTGCTTGCAGAAGCTTTCTCTATATGCATTTTACATAATTATCTAACATATTTTCTTCATGCGTGAGAGAGTGGCAATAAGGTAAGTTATATGGGGCAGGGTTGGTTTGATTCAGAAAAATATTTTTTAGGTAAATTTCATTGGGAGTCTGAAATGTGAATATGAATATTGAGAAGTAGGAAGGCTCAACGAAGAGAACAGAAGAAACTATCCAATTTGGCAATTAAATGCAATTTATAAAAACCAGTAAGATAATTGAACATTATATGATAGCTCTAAAAGTAAAAAAAATTTGCCTTTGTGGTTTACTACATTTGACTACTTGAGAAAGTATAATGCAAGAAGTAATACAAAATATGTGCCTACTGCAAATGAAGTTGGACATCATCTAATTCTTCTTGTTGCATGGCTTTCAACGTGGTTCCTGGCTTCGTGCAGGATTTGGCAAGTCAGATTCGAGAACTTGAGAAGCAAAAAGATGATCTCGAAGAAGCATTAAATAAGGTATTGTTCGTTTGATGTTTATGAAAATGCCATTTATTTTTGTATCTACGAGGTTAATGCCATTTTCTGGGTCCATATACGTACCTGCACTGTAACATAGGTCAATAGTTCATTGACTAGTACTCGAGCAAGACTTCACAATGCAAAGGAAGAACGGGTACAATTTGATGAAGCGAGCAATGGGATTTTGTTGCATTTGAAAGCCAAGGTATTTGTTTTATAATTTTATTATTTTCACGTAGCACTGTCATCTTATCCAGTTATTTTTCATTTCATGCTACACAAGTTTATCATCACACTATTTATTTTTTATACAAATGTTCTTGTTGAAATATACGTCTTTCAGGAGGACGAGTTCTCAAGATCAATATCTTCATACAGAGTAGAAGCAGATGTTGTTAACACGTGGATTAATTTCCTACAAGAAACCAGGAATATATGCACCACATCAACCCAGCACAAGGAGAAGCAGGTCAAGTATGTTCATATACTCCCCAATTACTCTTTTTTAAATTATTTATTTTCAGTTATCTGTTTTTTAATCTATTTATTTTTTCGTATTAATATGTAGATTTTTAAATTTTTACTATTTTCTTTGTATTTAATAACATGTATGCATATATATTTTATGTGCCTGCATGTTCAAGTGCTGAGTTGGAAAGATATGGAAATCATATTGTGAATTTGGTTTCTCACCTTCTTACATCTTACAAGGTATTGAGATATTCATCCTTTCTGATTGTTTATTTTGCTTGACAAATTGCAGTATGCTAATTAATTATGCTACTAAGTTATTTGTTTATTTTGTGATTGGCTTGGATGTGATGAATTCTAACTAGGAAGAGCTGGAGCCTATTGTTATTCGTATTAGACGAATTGTGAAGAACTTGAAAGCACTTCAAGGGTATGGTGCTGTGTTTCTTTGTTATGTCTGAGCCCCATTTATTTCAGATTTCAAATGGTTGTTTTAAAACAGGCCTGATGTATCAACAAAGATCGGTGACTTAAAAGCAAGAAGTCAAAGAGAATATCTTCAAAAAGAATACTGGGATTTGGAAATCAAGGTTTGAATGTCTTCTCTAATTGCTGTGGTAATAATAATAACGGTACTTCTGTGGAATTCCAATTTCAAATGCTCTGTTTTGGCACTTTAGTGTCATTTACAACCTTGGACTGGTAATAGTCTGTTTGTTTAAATTTGACGGAAAAGGATTCTCTAAATCTGGAACAAAAATTTAGAGAACATTACCATCAATCCTGGCCACTGGATTGAAAATCAATGGATCATGTCTAACAGTTTTGTTTTGTGGGCCCGTTGTCAATATTAATCCGATTTGTTGATTTTCAATCCAGTGGCCAAAATATATGGAAATGCTCTCTAAATTTTTGTTCCAAATTCTAGAGAATCATTTTCCAAATTTGACAGGCTTTGGCAAATTGCATCTTAGCGGCAAGCAAAAATCTGGCTCCTGTACTATATACCCTATGCTATTAGTTTTGGCACATTTGACTACTAAATCATTTTCAAAAATTAGACTATCTGCTGACAATTCCTTTAGCTGTTGCACGTTGTTAGAAGATGCATTGTCAAATGGTGTCATGTATTTCAGAATTGTTGTTCGAGAGTCAAAATTCACAAAAAGATTGAAGTGCATGGGGTTAAATGTGCCGAAACTGTTGTAAAAGAGCTAGAATGAAATATTTAGTTATAAAAACTGAAGTAGAACAAGTCACAATGACTTTTTTTTTCTCCCTTATTTTCTTATCTTTCCGCCGTTTCTGTTTTCTCCCAGTTTTTAGCGGCTGTAAGTATCGTGGAAGGGGTGAAAAAGCAATGCTACTGTGGAAATGAAAGCATGAATTATAGGTAATTATTTTGTTGTTCTTCTACTTGTTCAAAACAAACCCCATCTTTCAGTTATTTTTAACACCCTGTTGAAATGGACTTAATTCAGGAAAGAAGATGATAGAGTAAGAGAACTATTCACTGAATTAGACAATATGAAAACGGATTTTCAATCCATAGAGAGACCAGTTATGACTGCAACAACTCCAATACAAACATCACATTCAAGATCTGATTCCCTCGAAACTCAACCCTCTGCTACGATAAAGCCACCTCGTTCTCCAGATAGCAAACATGAATTAAAAACCGATTTATTTCTAGTTAGTGGAGAAGTTGTACCAGCAGTCGTGCAAATGGAGCCATTGGAGTCTAAAGCTGTGAACATAGGCAACTCGTTTGATGACATCGGTGAATGGGAGTTCGATGAACTCGAAAACGAACATGAAGCTACCAGCTGATCGACAATAATTTGAACCCTGTTTTTTTATTTTTATTATTATTATTATAGGATGTAAGTATTGTATGATTGCTAAATAGCTCCCCTGAATGTAAATATTGGAATTTTGAATTTGTATAATCCCTTTTTTTTTGTGTAAATTTCACCTTAGGTAATGAGATGTACAAAAGTACATTAGTTTTCTGTTCTTGCTTTGGTAAAAGGGGTTGTGCATGATGACCTATCTTCTTTATGTGCAAATGCATCTAGGTAGAGCTCATTTGCTTGGGCTTTGCTAAATTGGTTTTAGTTTTATTTTTCAAACATATATAATATTTTTATTATTATTGATGTTCAAGATACACTCTCCGGCATGATTCCGGTCTCCGATGAGATTATTCTTACAAAACAAGCCTCGATCGGAGTCTCGGTGTTAGCACTCCGACGATCAAGTTAGTATGCAAGAATATAGGAGAGGGTAATAGAGAGAATCTATTGAACTCATGATACATGGATGATGAAGAGGTGAAGGGTTTTATTGGGTTTTGGAATGCTGATGTGGCAAGGTGAATCTCATTGGCTCTGCCCTCTTGTGCGTGTGTTGCCTGGTATCTTGAGTTTAATATATTCTCTTTGTTACTCTCTCCTATATTTCTGCATCGTCAGAGTGTTAACGCCGGGACTCCGATCAAGATTTGTTTTGTAAGAATAATCTTCCATATCCTGCGGGAAAGTGTATTTTTTGGACCTCAATTATCTTTCAATTAAAATGTTATATGATATACCCTCCCAACAAGCAAAATAAGCTCATCTTATATTAATTTTAAATATATTCCTTTCATTCATGCACTGCACAAATGATCACTAAAATTTACTATTCGTATTCATATTTGTTAACACTTTATTTTGCTTAAGTTCTCTAAATTTTTTGTGATGGTGACCTCACTACACAACATATATTTAAAGTAGGCACAAAACGATGAACGTTTCTCTAACTTTTGCTTGTTTCTACTGGTCCCGTTTAAATTGGTAAATAACATGTCGTTTTTTAAAGTTAACCCAATAGTAACTTGACATATAACACATATATTAATTTTTTAGAGAACTTTTGAATATGTTAATAAAACAAACTTTTACTTTCATTTATTATTATTCTTCACTATTTTGAATAACTTAATATCTTTTCTTACAAAAATTCAACCAGTTTTGTATTATTTTCATTCTTACTGTCCATCATTTAAAAATTATTGATTTCTCTTGTAGCTTCATGAACTTATTACTAAACAACATTTTACATCTTTATATATATATATATATATATATATATATATATATATATATATATATATATATATATATATAAACATTTCAATTTTCATCCTAAACTTGAAAAAAGATGAATCGATTTTCTCTTTATTAGTAGTGATAACTCGGTATGATTTAACCATACGTGCGGCCGCCACGTGTCTACCCCTGCGTGAGTGACCCGGTTCCACCGGGTGACAGGGTCAACGTAACGAGTCTTCCTTAACTATCCCATGCTTATCCAAATATCAAAGTATTCAATCCTAGGTGGACTCTTATCTCTTCATACAAGAGATGCAACTCAAGTAGAAATGAGCAACCATTGATAGAGATGGCCTTCATCGCTGTTTGGGCTCATCCAACTGTTGGAATTGTTGATGTGCCCTAATTCTAAAGGCATTGGTTCATGCAGTGTCACATTATAAAGGTAATAATCTACTGCATTTATACCTTGTGCTATAATATGAGTAGAGTATCCATTGATTGATAATCATAAATTTCCCAAGTCTGTTTTAATCATGGGAATGAA
>CATIWQ010408151.1:0-83982 GCA_949673415.1 Euphorbia schlechtendalii | reverse complement strand
ACCGAAATATTTAGGTTCGGTCCGGACCGAACCGAATTCTATTCGGTTCGGTATTTGGTTCCTAAAATTTTGATTATTTGGTTCTTGGTTTATTTGGTTCGGTTCGGTTCTTGGACCGAACCGACCAATGCTCACCCCTAGTTAGCATGATGTAAGAAACATATATATATGGTTGCGTTTGCTCAAAATTAAATAATTCAATTAAAGTAGTACTTTGTTTATTTGTTTGTCATTAAAATATTGTACGAACATTGTTTGTATGAAATGATATTAAGTTGTCGATTGCAATATCTCACCATTTAAATTATTTGGAGTTTAAATGATTATGTGGTATATGGAAGGAACCAAGTTAGCATGTAACTTGCAACTGCCATAACCCGATTATTTCAATTTTGATTAAAGAGGATGTTATAAATTCGAATTTGAGTATACTCATGAACCATTGGGAGATTGTTAGATTATTTTAGTCTATGTGATTCATGAGACATTTTTTTTTAAGTTAATCCAATATGATGATCATTGGATTTAAATGAATGAAACCGGACCGGGTGAATAGTTGAATGAAACCGGTATAATTGGTTTAACTCCTCCCTTTTCCTTTACAGTTGTAGATATAACTTTATCAACAGTTATGTTAATTAAAGTTATAAAAGAGAGAAGACTGGAGTTTCATAACACTTTTTCATCAGAAAAATCAAATACGTTCTTTTATCTTCTCTTCAACATGTTTTCTTGGTCATCAAAGAAAACCTTAAGGATATAAAAGGAAAGATTGAACAAACTTCATCGATTATGATATATAAGGTACGCTTTCTAATACTGATTTCATATTATGTGTTACCAGTCAATTTCTAGAACAAGTTAATTTTTGGGTCTCGATTCTATTGACTTCCGCTAACATTTGAGATATGTGGTAAGTGGAAAGTGATGGAAATATTCCACAACTATTCTATAAAAAAAGGCTTAATACACCATTTACCCCTAAACTTCTCCCAAAAAGCTTGATGCAACCCTAAACATTCAAGGGTTCCAAATAACCCCTAACCAAGCAAAAAGTGTACCAGTTTAACCCCTCAATGCCACACGCTGTCTTTTGGTTGGAAAAGGAAAACCCTAGAAAATTGCATACTTGAAAAGTCGAACTAACCAGAAACTAACACGTGGCGATAAGGGGACAAGCTGTTGCATTTCAAAGTTTAGAGGGAGCAATAGGCTTTTCAGGTTAAGTTCAGGGATAAATGATGCATTAACCCATAAAATATGAATTAGAGATTGCATACTGTTGTAGAATAAGAATCAAGCTTGAGAGCAGAGGTAAGGGCTTTGTGGGCATATGGGACATGGTAGCCACCATCCAAGTAGTTGTCACAAAACACCTAAAATATATCAGCCGAAATCAAGCTCCATATATATGAGAAGTGGAAGTTTATCTCAAGAAGTCGAATATTGAAGTTCAAATCCTTCTCAAGTGCAGTGCAATGGACAGATAATACTAAAAACATTGCAAAACAATAAACAGAGGTTTTGCAAATATTCTACATTTATTGGTAGGCCTAATGCATCTATTACCCCCTAAACTTGTCTGAAATAATCACTTACCACCCTGAACTTTCAAATGTGCCAGATACCCCCTCTATTTGTAAAAAATGCACCAGTTTGACCCTCAATGTCACGTGTCAGTTTGATATATAGAAAAGTGATTAAAGGAAAGAATCATAGAGAAATAGGTTGAGAAAGAAGAAATTGAGAAGAAATCTGATAAAGAGGAGAAGAGGAATTCAGTTGGGAGAAGAAACATTCTCATGTCATTCATTTTCATGACAGAAACACACAAAACAGGGGCTTTTGTAGCCACAAATCAGCCAAGAAAAGAATTGGAGGTCACTCAAACAACTAACGAATTCGAAACAGAAAATATCTAATAACCTAAACGACACTCAAATACCAAAACGCAGCAGATATTTTTATCTCTTTTATAATTCTATATCACAGTTTCTAGTTGGTTTGAATTTTCAAAGATGACATTTTTCGGAAATCTCTATCCATAAGATGACACGTTGCATTGAGGGGTCAAACTAAGGTAGCAAACGATTTTTTCGGACAAGTTTAGGGGGTGATGGATGTATTAAGCCTTTATTGATTTGATTTGGTTGAGGTGAAAATACATACCTTCCAATTACATTCAATAGTGTAAGAACGCCTACAAACATAATTCAGAGATGAATCAACTCCACTTCTTTTCAGAATTTCAGAACAGCCACCGAGCCATTCATTGCCTACCACACTATTTTCAACTTTCTCCAGAGCTGATCTGTTCACATTGAGAAGAACAAATGGCCCCCAAGAAGCTACATTTAGAGGCCTAAGTCCATATTCCTATACTCAATGTTGAGAAAAAGAACCAACTTTCTATTACTTTCAACAAAATCAATAAATCATAAAACTGCTCTAACATTTCAGCATACATTTAGATTGAAGTTTTGCATTCCTGTAATTCTTGTTGCTTTAAGAAGTGATCCATCTAACCCATATGTCCATGCCTGCAAAAAGTAATTGGTACAGAACTTTATAAAAGTTTTTTCCAGAAACCTTTATATTTATTGAACTCCATATCTAATTGAAGTTCATTTCAGATAAAATGTTGAATGACCACACGCCATAGAATAACTTTTCTACACCAAACACATGCACCGTGAAATAATGTTAAAGAAGCAAGTTCTTCACTGAATTCAATACTGAAAACAAATTTTCTCTAATACAACAAATAATAATCTTCTGAAAGATTTACATGAAAACTCATCATTGTATCATCTTAGTAAATCATAAATGAAGGAGAAAGTAAATGAAAGTCCTGTCCTGAATTTCCAGCATGCAATTATCTTGAGATGCTAAACTGTAGTAGGCGATAATGCCACATCATCATCCACGTTGCATGAAGGTCATAGCAAAATAGTGAGGGGTAACCAATTCTCTCTATAGTCATTTCTGTTCAATGGAAATTTCTAACCTGGTTTGGATTCTGACGGTTTTAACCCTAAACTACAAAGAGATTTTGTGTATATTTCCAACTAAAAAGAGTAAAGATGTTTCAAGCCGAACTCGAAAGAGTAAAGATGTTTCAAGCCAAACATGAAGGTTGACACTTTAGATAATTTATTAACTCACAATGAGTAAAGAGGAAGATTACTTTAATTATTCATTGATGAAGGTTTTTTCCAAATTACATAATAGGATATTTATAATAACTAGCTTCCTACTACCTAACTTCTAAGGGCCAGTTTTTGATTGCTTTCCTATGTTGTCCTAAAAGGCTCCATTTTCAAGCTTTATCAGGCTGCTATCGCTAAAAGATCTAGAAATAAATTGCAAACACACCAAACTAGGAGTCAAAATCTTTTATCTAGTGCCAAAATATGTTGTTCTATGAAAACTTTGTGGGTGGAGCTTTTCAAGACAACAGTTGTGAGTAATGATATCAATTCCAAACAAGCCCTAAATGGGAGGTAACTCTTACCTGAGTTATAGGGTAGGTAAAAACAACAGATTAATAAAGGCATCATACAAAAACTAACCCAAATTGGAGGTACCATGTGGGAGTTGCAACAACACACAAACAACAGATAACCCAAATGGGAGGTATCATATAGGGGAGTTACAGCAACAATACTAAACATAAAACCTACATATATAATTTTTTTTTTTTGGGTAAAAACATACATATATAAATTATAATACGAAATGGGAGGTATCTATATTAGATGTCAATGAAGTAAGAGAAGTAAACTCACATGATAAGGGCATACAAAGCAAGATTTCTGGCCACTTCCAGAGGCAAGAAGAGAGCCATGATGGCGACAAACATTGTGAAACGCATGAAGCTTTCCTCCATCATCGCGACACACAACAAACTCTACATTTCCCAATCTGCCATTGTTAATCCTCAATTCATCAGGTTGTTTAAAAAAGGAAGCAAGTGAACAAATCCATACATGAAAATCATTTCAATTAACCTTCCAGTGAAAAAATCACGACGATTCTGAACCTGTTGAGTGTATCCTGGGACAGCAAAAGAGGAGAAATGAGAATATGTGTTTAATGAAAAGAAATATGAAAGAAAAAGCATAAAGAGAACAAACCAACAGCCTGCCAGCCGGAAAAGAAGACGCGATGAAGCTCGAAATCGAAGAAGGAAGAGTCGGTATACCAAGAGGAAGGAGGACTGAAGGCGCTGTGAAGGGGAAGAAGAGGATCAAATTGATCCACCATTTTAGAACAGTAAGATTGTGAATTGGAGCAAGAGACTGTGAAACAAGGAAATTGATTTGCATATTTGGAATTGGAAAGTGGATTTTGGATTCCGAATCGAAGGGGAGAAGTGAGAGTTGATACGCTCATCGCTGTGTTGACTTTAACGCTGCTTGTAGCTTGATGCTCCATATGTTTTTTCATTTTTCTCTTCTAAACTCAAATAATTTCAAATTTATGAAAAGATTGTTATAAATAAAATCACATACGAGCAAGAATGTGTATGAAATGAATAAGAAAGTAGAGTAGACAAATATAGCGAAAGTAATATGAAATTCATATTTTCTTGTTTTCTTATGTAATAAACATTATTGTTTGTATATTCATATAATTTATAACACGTTATCAGCGCGAATTGCTCTTTCGATGAATACAAACAAAAATATTATTCAGTTGATTTGATAAATATTTTGGTGACGAGAATTGCGAAGATTCATGAAATTTAATCGATGGGGAAGTTTTTCTTTTCTATTTTTAATTTTTATTTTTATTGTTAAATATTTAATAAATGATATTATTTTTCTCATTCTTTTGAATATTTGTAACGACAAAATTGATGCAAACGAGGAATGATGTTTCTTTGTGCAAGAGTTAGCAAACTTCCCATTATGACTCATCAAAATATTTGGTGATGTATATTATTAGTTTTTTTTGTAATTTTATTTGATTAAATTTGATTTGTAAATGATGATGTAATCGTCAAATGTTTATTATAATAATCAACTATTGAAGATCATGCAGATCTTTAAAATAATATATTACCATGTGCTAGCAATTTCCACCCAAAGTAGAAAAATACATTTGATGAATAATCTCCACGAGAAGTGACATTGTAAAATCGTTGAATACTTTCCACCTGAAGTGGAGTTGTAAAATTGATGAATGATTTTCACTAGAAGTGAAAAATCAAATTGATGACAATAATAACCACTTGAGTAGTAAATTAAAGGAAATTTTTTTTCAATATTGATTGACGTCAAGGTTAATGATAAAAAAAATATTACCACAATGTTGGGTAACATGAAATTGTTTAAAGCTCCGGAAGAGTAAATATTATGTGTAGAGGGAATAAAAATAATATGTTAAACGACCTATAAGAGTAATATTAATGTTTTAAAGGGGAGACATATTATTATAAATAATGCATTATTTCCCCTCGAATTATCAAAGAATTTTATAGAGTCTTATATATATATTCATAGAAATGAATAATTTATTGGAATCGCGGGTGAAGACATTAAAGAATGCCTATATTACAAACATATTTCAATCCAATTTAAGTACAAACTGAAAATTTATATACTTAGATACTTATTATTTTTGGCACAACCAGCTATGTGATCCTAGTTCGGCAATGATGAGAAAATCTGTGAAAATGTATATGGGCTACTATTAAAGATCAAAGTTTCTCCATGTTACTTGTTCGCAAGAAAAATTAATCATATATAACCTTCTAGAAGTAAGGCTAAAATTCAATGCCCTATCATTTTTTACAAAACATATAATGTGATACATGTGGACCAATTCATCCATGATATAAACCATTTAGTCAATAATATAAGTATACTGCCTGAAGAAGTACGTACAATCACAACTAAATAGACAGATTTGTGTTTTTATATTAATTGGGATTACAATTGAACATACTCATATGTTCATACTTAAAATGGTTTCGTAGAACCATGTATTAAAAATTTGCATTTGATTGCACAATCAATTATAAATAGAACAAATCTTCATATATACGTGTGAGATATGTAATATTGCATGCAACAATTTTATTTTTATGATTAAGACCAAAACATTTATATTTATTATTTCCCCTACAATCTTTCGGTCATGAGCCTGATATTTATCATCTAAAAGTTTTTAGTCATGATGTATTTGTGCCTATAAATTCATCATAATAAACTAAAATGGTTCATGAAAAGAGATTAGAAATTAATATTTGATATAAATCTCTATGAAAAAAGTATCTTGAGCCTTTAAAATGCATATATTTACTACCATATTCGTAGATTGTCGATGAAAATATTTTCCCAAATTAGGGGGGAGAAAGTAGAAACATAATTTTAGAAAAACAAATATAATATAACGTTTCATCGCCAATTACTATTGAAATTCTTGAATGAAAAATTAACAATAGCGCTATATAAATATAATACGCCTAAAGCGTGGATAACCAATTGATTTACATGATGAAATCCTCGAAATTTTTCGATAATAAAATATGGTTGAGGATAAATATACTAATATATACTTCCTAAAGAAGTACTAGCACCTGAAGTGCAAACAATAAAAGTTGTTTGAAAAACATAATTGAATTAAGTTATGTTAGTACTTGTAAAAGATGAAATTGACATAAAATGGTCATATACCATATTTTTCCAATAATGTGGCAATGAAAGTATGAACCACGAATCACAGTTTGTTCAAGAATGGCAAACCATATGTGATTGACTAAAATGTAAAGTTTTAGCTTTAATTCAAGCAGAACTGTGTTTTCTTGAAAATGAAAAGAATTCGGACTTGCAGTTCGAATACGATAAGGGGATTAAATTTGTGTTATACGAATGAGTTTTTAATTAAAGAAAGAAATGAGAAAATGTAGTGAGATATTAAATAAGGCTTCTCATAATATTTCTCTAAACCTGAGATGATTATATAGAGATACAGAGACATATTCTTCTACGATGAATCCAATAATTTTTCGACATCTCACTAGTTGGGAAGTGCAAGAAAAAGAAAATATGCACTTGATGAATGTTGTTATAAATTAACTATGTGAATTCACTTGATAATGAAATTTACATCAAAATCCCTAAAGGATTTATATTGCCGGAATAATATGGCAAACGATACCATTTATTTGATAAAGTTATGAGGATCTATGTATGAGTTAAATCATTTTGGATACATGTGGTAAATAGATAGCCATGGAAGATTCGATGATAATTTATGAAGATAATGTCATTATTGCTCATTTGAAGGGTATGTCTTGACCATTATATATTTGAGGAAAAGTAAAATTGCTTATGAATATTATACTCTTTTTCCTTGCTAAGTTTTTGTCCCACTGGGTTTCCTTAGCAAGGTTTTAACGAGGCAAATTCATAATGCATAAACATATTCTTGCAAACAGGGGGAGTAAATACTGTACTCTTTTTCCCTTATCGAAAGGTTTTATCTCATAGGGTTTTTCCTTGGTAAGGTTTTTAACGAGGCTATGTCTTGTTCACGAAAATGGACATCAAAGGGATAGTGTTGTAAAATTGCATATGGATACTATACTCTTTTTCCTTCGCTATGGTTTTTGTCCCACTGGTTTTTCCTTAGCAAGGTTTTAACGAGACATATTTATATTTGATAGTTATATTCTTGTGAACAGGGGAAGTAAACACTGCACTCTTTTTCCCTTAACCAAAGGTTTGTCCCACAGGGTTTTCCTTGGTAAGGTTTTTAACGAGGTAGTGGCTCATTCATGGAAATGGACATCAAAGGGGAAGAGTTGTAAATATATGTTTGTAACATATATATTGAATAGTGTTGATATCCATTAACTCTCCATTTATGTATATTGATGTATGTGTGTGTAACTTGTGTCTTTACAAATACTTAGACTTTGCCTATATATAGGTTTATTGTACATAACACATGAAATAGATGAATAAGAATTTATGAATTTCATATTACTTTCTCTATATTTGTTTACTCTACTTTCTTATTCATTCATGTAATACATATTCTTATTTGTATATTCATGTAATTTATAACAAAGATGTTGATTTTAGAAGGTATTTCTCAAAACTTCTCAAAAAGTCACTTATGGTGATTTTTTTAAAAAGCATAGTCTGACTTACTTTTAGCTTCTATCTTATTTTTAACTTTTAAGTTAAAAAAAAGTTATTTGAAACACTTCATTGTATGACTTCTAAGTTAAAATCTCTTTAAAAGATATTTTTAAGTTAAAAGTTGAAAAGAAGAAGTTTTGAGAAACACCCCTTAATTTTTTGTACTCTTATGTTTTTAAAAAGTTTCATATTTATAAATGCCTCCCATGTTAAACATTTCTCTTTTTTTTATATATGTATTTTGAATGTATCTCACATACTAAATTAGCAGCAGCACAATGAGGGTCGTCCCGGAAATTCCTGACATCCTGAGTATATAATGAAAATTTGCGAGGTATGCTCAAAAAATTTCAAAAACTAATTTAATAATTTCTCTGATAAACAACACAAATGAAACTTGTTGTTATATTTAAGTTATGAAAATAAAGATAATTAAAATTGTATAGATCTCTCTTTGTTAATCTATGTTTTTACATAAAAGGACTAATAAACAATTACAATGGGATTAGTCTCATAAAACGGTTAGTTCCTAAGTCTTGAAATGACTTTTAACTAAAATGCATTCAATATTTAACTAACTAACATCCCCCCACAAGCTGGAAGTCATAAAAAAGATAAAAGACCTAATTTGTTCCCTTGTCCAATAAAATCTAGAAAATTGAGCGTTTTAGTGAACATATATGCAATTTGATTGCTCAAAGACACTTTCATCAAATGGATGTTTCCAACTTGAACTTTGGTTCTAACAAAATGACAAACTTTTTTCTTTCATAAAATACTGAGTGTTTTGCTATGTGAATTATAGAATTATTTTAAATTCAACAATATTATTGAATTTTCATGCTTCACTTTCAAGTCTCTTACGAGGTAATGAATCCAATGCATTTTTGCGTATTTTGTAGCCATAGCTCTATATTCTTCTTCCAAAAGGCTTCTTCGTATTGTATTTTACATTTTTTATTTCCATAATATGAGTGAATTTCCTAGAAAAACACAATATCCCGTTATTAACTTTCTACTTTCTTAACAATTCGCCAAATCTGAATTAGTGTAAGCCTTGACTTTGATGCCATCTATTGGTTGGTAGAAAATTCCATGCGTTGATCACCCTTCCAAATATCTCAATATACAGTATGTTCCTGTCATGTGTGCTTCATGTAGTTTGTCTTGAAACTGAGTAAGTTACTACACTGCATATGTGTTTTTTTGCCTAGTGTTTGACAAATACAACTAGTTTTCTACTAAATTTTTGTACTCTATGTTATCTTCAAGCTGCTTTGATGTATTATGATTTGTTTTCTCAGTAATGATAATATTGGATACAAGTTTACATTCTAAGAAACCATACTCTACAATTAAGTCAAGAGTATATTTTTTTGAAAAACTTAGATGCCTTTTTTACTCCTTGCAATTTCTAAGCCAAGTATGTCTGGGTGAGAACTAGTCTATGTGCAATTATGATATGGAAGAATATCCTAGTCATAGTCTCATCAAAATAGGACATTAATGTTAATGGATGAACTAGCATGGGTCGTCACACTCCTTAGATTAGATCCAAGCATATATCTAGTGCTATGGTTGGTTCATGGAGTTAACACATGGATATATCTGGGAGATACATTAGAGACCGCTATAAGACAACACTCATATATCATGTATTAGTATTTTGTCTTATTGCAATAGCAATATGAGTGTCCTTAGACCTGAGATACTATATACCTTATTCAGGTGCTGCTATACTTTGGGTCATACCTAGACACTGAAATATCTATATGAGTGTTTTTAGACTTGAGATACTAAGTGTTGCTATACTTTGGGTCATACCTAAACACCCTATAGATTAAGTGATACAGGTGATTACTGGTATAATTAATGTATGTTTATTTATAAGCTGAGTAGTCAAGAAGGAATCCATCACTCCAAATATAACAATATATAAGAGTTGTACCTTGGTCACTTGTTAGAAGTAGCACTCTCAGAAACCTGTAATCGGAGTATGTGCTTTAGATACCAATCAACACATTAATATGGTTGAGTAGTGTACTTTGGTAGCAAGACTAAACTATTGAGTTATTAGTGGGCTGACACTTTACCCCATCCCAAGAAACCAGATGGTACTTAACCTTGATGGAAGGAGTGTATTATATTGATACTATTGCAAAAATGAGATCAAGTAATCACATGTGACATTTTGAATATTGAGGGGTCATATGCCTTTGCTAGAGAGTCATTCATAATCTACCAAAATCATCAAAGTCCATTACGGTTTGGTACTCTAAGCTAATAAATTCCTTGAATGGAATTAGGACTAGGTTGATCTTTGGCGGTTCAATATTATGGGATCCTATAAGGTCACACACTTCGAGTATCTACTGATCTAAGTAACGAACCATTAGATGGAGTCTAAACTAGAAAATAAAAATGGTTGGACCTTTTTACTAATTGTATTAGTATTCTGAAAATAATGAAAGAACATGGAGAAACATGAATCGGCTAAGTGGGGTCCGCGAGCATGGGTTACTACACAGACCTAAATAAGTGAGCCAACACATGTGTTGTTGGACAACACATGCGTAGGCCTGTGCATGGGCCAAGTTAGCATTGTGCTAAGCCCATATGCCTTGTGCAAGCGGGCTACGAAGGTAGCCTGTAGCTCGCTGCCCAAGTTGTAGGCAACAATCTTATGCAGCTAGCAACCCAGCAATAGGCTACACAACGTAGCCCATTTTGGGTTATAAAAGCCACTGGGCTTATGCTCCTACGTAGGCCCCTACATATTGTTGGGGCCAAATGACTAGTAGTGTCCTAGTAGAACTGGGGATTTGCTCCTAAGTAAACTCCTAGTATTTGATATAGTTTTTATTTCTATTTAAATTTGGTTTAACCAAACTTCCCATGGTTATTTTATTTTAATTAGATATATTGGACTAAATTGTCTTCTGTGTTTTTCCATATGCCTATAAATAGGATTTAATTTTTCCATTATATTTTCCCATTTTATCTTCTCTTCTAATCTTTCTTTGAGAGACTCTCGAGTAATCCTTCGCTATAGAAGTTTTACCTTCTAAAAGAACCAAAGAATTAAATAAATTCTTCGAAAAAATAATTATTATGAAGGTCTAGCAACCTTCTAATAATTGTCAGTTCTTCCCTTCTAGAGGGTTTTGGTCGGTAATGCTCGAGTGGACTATTTACAGGTTGTTTTATACACTTGAGGCCTGTGCGTGTATTGGAGGGGTCACTCAGCTGACTTTGGGACATGCATCAACTAATAATGCACCGATCCTTTTAATAAGTGTTTATGACCTAGATATAATTATTGACTAACGATGTATGCCAATCATGCCATGTTTAGGAGATCCTTAGGAAGTAGATAAATTTTTGACATTCCATCATGTTTGTTATGCATGTTGGAACTTGTCTACATAACTCAATAGTGATATCATGAACCTACCTAATGCGATTATGTGATGACTAAAAACATGCTAGATCTATATTTCCTATGAAATATTTTTGTGTATGCTATGCCATGCCAAGGAATTTATTTCTCACGATATAAAATGTATGATAAGTAGATTAAGTTTTACTCAAACTTAGTCAAGATAGTTATGTAGAATTAACAATGATATACTCGATATTGTAATTGTAAATGCTTTAAGTTTTTGAATTATCACATAATTCTTAAATAAAAGAACGAAGTCTTGAATTCAAAATAGTCTATGTTTAGCAAATCATATGGACCCGTAGTTATTCTAGTAAGGATTGAGTTTGACTGCTCATTCACTTCCAGGGGGCCTCTCTTACTTGAGAATCTCCATCGTCACTAGATTTTAAGTATTAAAGAGATTATTATGAATTAGTTGATTTTCTAGTATAATGAATTGGATTCATTATATGGTTTTATAATGAAAGTGTAAGTTGTTAAAATAAAGCTTATAGAGTTATGTGTAAGAACATGAAACAATGGACATCTTATTTTTTTAATGTTATGTAGAGTTATGGCATGATGGAATGATTATGATATACCATTTGAGCATGACCCCTAGGTTGGATCTACTAATTCCTTTTAGCCCAGAATTAGTTATAGTTTTATAATTATGTCCATGTATAAGTCCTAGATTTAAGCAAGACTTGTTGCACCAATAAATCTCCATTAAAATATTAAATCAAGAATTAGCCTTCCTAAATCTAAGAATTTGATACAGACTTTTTCATTGAATGAATTGTTCTTGAAATGCATGCTTTCTTCTTTAACATTATCTGGTCACATGATTTGAGTTAGGGTTAAGCCTTAAACAGACTAGGTTATTGTGTCCACTATAGTGGAGCTAATGCTGGTGTGAGTTGGCGAAAAGTTTGGCAGAGAAGGTAGGTTGCGCGAGCATGTTTAACTCATAGGAAACCTCATTTTGGTGGGTCGTAATATAAATTTAAAATGACTATCGAAGAAAATACAAGAGCGTAACTTGGTTTATGAAAATGGATCAAAATACGACATTCTAGTGAATATTTAGAATCCATTATCGATGAATCGTCCCAGGTAGGGGATGTATCCCTGAAGTTGTAGAACATCGTACGATGATATAACATCCCTCCTTCGATAAAAATCTCTCCTTGGATAATATATTAAATGAGATATTATTAATTTAAACATTTGTTTTTTAAAAACAAAAATTCTGGGGAATAATGTTGAAAAATGGAGTCTGCACCCGGATCAGCTCTTCCTAGATCATCAGAGATTCGGGTTCGTATGGCTTACGTGCTTTTCATTGGTTAAAATCAAAACATTTTTCTTATTTTCAAAACATGAATATTACCTAAGTATTTTTGTGCAATTTTATTCACATAATGATGATGAAGAAGAAAATAATTAAATGCTATAGGGTTTTAGAGATACACACATTAATACGTGTCTCTAGATCTTGATGATTTTGCAATACAACATTAATTTGGAAAGAAATTATTTTTGAAAAGAAATGGGACTTGTAAAGAACCATTTTGAACTTGACTCTTTAGAAAGAACGTGTTTGAGTATCCTATCATTGTAAAAAAATAAAGATCTTTGATAATAAAGAAAACAACTATGGCTCTTAAAACATCAAAATAATGATAAAAATAAATAAAAATGATAAATTCGGGTAACATTCTTGAGAAAATGTTACAGAGGCTCCCTAGAGCTAGGGGAGGCTCCCTCTAAAGGGAATGGG
This sequence comes from Euphorbia schlechtendalii, assembly GCA_949673415.1. NCBI lineage: Eukaryota > Viridiplantae > Streptophyta > Magnoliopsida > Malpighiales > Euphorbiaceae > Euphorbia > Euphorbia schlechtendalii. The sequence goes on along the minus strand of CATIWQ010408151.1, from coordinate 70,619 downwards.
GGTGCCCTTGTCTCAGGGAGGATCCCATTCTAGCCGATGAGGCTCCCTCTTTGGAAAATTAAAACAAAGCAAAATTGAATGGATATAAAGGTTTGGGAACTTAGGTGTTTACCTTTTCTACGAGAATACTCCTTGAGAGGGCTTGATTACATTGATGGAGCTTCTTTCGAGATGATTTTCAAGCTTTGAAGGCGAAGAACACTAGAACTTTAAGAAAATGCAGTGTATTTTACTGCTAGACAGAAGTTTTGAATCAGAATTCAAGTGTGTGTTGAAATTAGAGGTAAAGGGGGGGTTTATATAAGAAATTTTGAGTAGAAAACTACTCAAGGAGTAAAAAAATCATGAATTAGTAGATTATTTAGTGGCTTAGTGATGTTTGAAAGTTTCAATAACTGTTAAACCGCCATAGAGGGGGCCTCAGCACCCCCTCTAGAGGGGGAGTCCCCGCTCCCATGGAGGGGGTGCCCATGCACCCTGTGGGCGTTGTCACCCTCAGTTTAATGGGAAGTCCATTTTTGGCTTCCCCCATGAGCCAAGGCGTGCTAGGTTTAGCCCTATGATGCTTTTTGGTCCTTTTCAAACATGTCTTGGGTAATTTTTAGACGTGTTTAGGAATCTTTTTGGTTATTTTTGAGTATGTCGGGTATGATTTGAAAGCTTGAATCATCTCGAATTGACTCTTAAATGATGTAAATGCTCCTCGCAGTTGTGGAACCGTCGAAAGGCCAAGTTTCATTTCCAACACGTGTTGGATACTTTTTGGATGTGTTTGGGTATTTTTGAGTGTGTCGAGTATGTTTTTGAAAGCTTGAATCATCTTTAATTTGTCTTAAAAATGACATGAATACCCCACATGGTTGTGGAAGCATCGTAAGGCAAAGTTTAACAGGCTTCATCTTCATTTCCGAAATGAAGAAATGCCAAAAATGTCAAATCTATGGGGACATTAGTCATTTGCCTTTGTTAGATCTCAATAATCTTTCAACTCCTTTGCCAATCTTGGCATGGGGTACTGATATTTTTGGTGAGATCCGACCCTCTTTGACTAATGGGCATCGGTATATCATCGTGGCAGTAGACTACTTCTCAAAATGGGTAGAGGCTGAATCTTCCACCAATAAACTGCCAAGAAAATGGCCAAGTTCATTGAGAATCACATCTTTGCTTGTTATGGGATGCCTCATCACATTATGTCAGATAACGGATTTCTGTTTCAAGGGGAAATGACAAATTTAATTGAGAAATATGGCATCAAGCATCATCGCTCTTCTCCCTATAGACCTCAAGCCAATGGGGTAGTGGAAGTAGAAAATAAGTTTATCAAGAAAATCTTATCCAAAATGGTAACTACTTACCATGATTGGGTAGGTAAGCTTCCATTTGCACTTTGGGGGAACAAAACTAGTGTGTACACTCCAACAAACCACACTCCCTTCTCATTAGTTTACAAGATGTAAGCCATTCTCCATGTGAAAACCAAAGTCAGGTCTTTAAGGGTCACCATAGAAGCCAAGCTGAAAGAGTCAGATTGGGTAAAAACCAGATTTAAGCAATTGAACATGATCGATGAGCATCGCTTGAAGGCTCTATATCATCTTCATATGTATTAGCAATGCATGGGAAGATCTTACATTGGCAAGGTCAAGCACCGCCCCTTGAAAGTGGGGGACTTAGTCTTAATGTAGTTGAAACCCTCCATTATTGATGTTAGGGGGAAGTTCAAACCTAATTGGGAAAGCCTGTTCATGATCAAGAAGGTCATTAGCAAAGGAGTAGTCAAAGTGATGGACATGAACAACAATGAGTTCATGAACCTAATCAGCTAGGATTGGCTTAAGCGCTATCATGCTTAGGTTAAATTAGCACATTAAAAAAAAGAGATTATGTAGCAAGCCCGTCAAATGTCCTTCTTTATAAAGTTGAGAAAAAATTAGTGTATTCTTTTGCTCAATTGTCCGTCAAAGTGACAACCCGAAAATGGAACTTTGGGTAAAAATTAGGATAATGAGAGAAAATAGTCAGTTGTTAACTTGAAAACCTAAAATGGGAAGTTGGCAATAGGGGTTAAATCATTGGATATTTTTGTGCACCAGTTATTTTCGTTCATAAGAAGATCATTATTTCTGAATCGTTACATGTATATTTATAATTGGATACATGTGTGCTATGTTGAGAAATAACGGAAGTAACACAAGACATTTTCATAAGAAAAAAAGATAAATAGGATAAAATTCCAAAAAGGATAGCCTATGTAAAAAATGGTCTGCTGGATTGAAAACCTGAAAGGGCTGTCCAAGCAAAAGTTAAGACAATGTTTGATAGATTGAAAACCAGTTAGGGAAGTCTATACAAAAATTAGACCAAAAGAATATTCAATTCATCATATCTTTTCAAATCTCAAAAAGACGTCCTAAGGTAATCCCTTGAATAAAGGATGAATATCATAAGATTTCCTTCATAACAAGGATCATCACAATGAGAAGTAACTAAACAACCTATGAGGCTCGATTAACAAATGAATCAAGTCAAGGCCAATGTTAGCACTATTAAAACCATACAAAAGAGGAATCCGAGTGTCAAAATTTTGGCAACTCATCAAAAACTACTCATAACTAAATTCAAGCTTCAAACTAGGCTCTGATCCAACCTTAGATCAAACTTCATCTTAGACCCAAGTACATCCTTGTAACTAGTCTAAAGGAATCCCACATCAACAACTCAAGATTTCTTAGTCACCACAAGAGCATCAGCTAGCCTATAACCAAAGAAATGTCACATCCTCATGCATATTCATACATTCATACAAACAAACAAACAATTAACTCACCAAGCACATAACATACATGCGAGCATTCACATCTGTTCATTCGTATGCACATATGAGTGAATAATTTGTCACAAGTGTGAGCACAAGATTTCGATCCCTACTAGTGAGCTCAATGATGAAGCTATAATATATTTTCCTTTGCTAGTCTTCCACTTTGACAGAGTCTTGGAGGTCCTCAGGAGAAGAATTCGTCATTTCTTTCAGATCCTGGCTAGTTCTTTTCAATCAAAACTAGAGTAAAATTAAACCCAATGACTATACCGATGTAACAACATTAGTATTGGCATTGGCAATATCGGTGTCGACATTACAATAGTGATACCAATATTACCATCGCAGTTGAAATAAACTTAACTTAAGCCAAAATCTACCCAAAAAAGGTAATGCTGACATTGACATAGACAACATCGATACTGATGTTGCCATGTTGGTACCGATGTTGCCAACATCGGTGTCAGCATTGTAACATCAGTACCGATGTTACTAAGTCAGCAGAAGTAGAATTGCATAATTTCAGGAATAATGGATGCAATAGTCTTCTAAGGCCCTTGTACCCTTAGTTGACCTCTCTAGTAACTGCACATTATAGAGTGGCTGGAGAGGGTCCTCCTCCCTTGGATTGGGGAGGTAAAAAGGTTAAAAAGTTGGTAAATTATGATGATTTTCAAAATTTGGATTGAAGGGAGCTCCCCTACATAAGGAGGCTCATATTCAAACAAAAAAGGGGGGGGGGAGAGGGAGATAGAGAAGCTCACTTTTTGAAGAAGAAATCAGAAATAAAGGTGCTTTACTAGTTTTAAAAAGGTTAAGTTACATTAGTGTGTGTTTTAAGCTAATATTAGGGTGTAATCACTAAGTTTAAGTTATGTTTTGTTTGAGAGAGCAAAGGAAAGTTCATAAGAAGGGTATGAACTTGGGATTTATGGGATTTTTCTAGGCATTCTCACCGAAAATCAAAAATTAAAGAAAATCATGTCTTTAGCTCATGCCACTTTGTGCCATCTTTGCTAAGTTTTAACTCAATAGAACTTAGTGGAGGGGTCATTCACTTAATCTCTAGATACATAAGTGTCTATAAGTCTTCAACTTGGGGAGTAAAACTTATCCCACATCTTTTTTTAAACAAATTCACTACCTCATACAGAGAAAGAAACTAGGAGGGCTTCCCAAAGGAGCTTCGTGGATCTCGAAGAAGTGGATTCTCGACCACGGGGTGAGTCTCTAAGTTCCTAGATTTGTGTCTCATGCTATTTGATGTTTTGAAGTTGTTTTGAAAGTGTTAAGTATTTGTGGTTTTCCTTGTGTATTTAGGAAAATTCAGGCAACGTTGACATCAACGTTGCAACGTTGGTGTTGGTGTTACAATGCTGACACTGACATTGCAACACCGATGTCGGTGTTACCTTTATTTTTGAGAACTTTAATTTACATATTATACACTAATGATGGGTAATTAACTGGAAATGACTTATTTATATGAACATACAAAGATTAGTAGAATATTTATGTGTTATGTTAGTTTTTTGGACATATTCCAAGGGAAATTAATATTTAAACCGTGGTTTCCTCTTAACCGAGGTAAAATTACTATTGTGTTGGAATTCCCCCAGAATACATACAAAAGAAAAGTATTTATGTTCATGGGCCTAGAAATGTTTAAGATCTCCATGTAGTTATGAGTGTTGAACTCAAGTTAAGAGTACTTCACAGTACTGAGTAGTTTTGGAAATAACAAACTGACCAGGTTAGTGAAATTAATTAAATACTAAGTGAATTCTTAATTAATAAGACTAACTAGAGTTTATTCAATGGAGAATAGCTTAGTATTGTTAGATACTTAATTAAGTGATAACTTAGAGTAAGAAAAGCTGGCATGCTGAGTATTACATAGTTTGGAAATTATATCACTCAACTTGTGCTAAGTTCTTGCTTTTACTTAATTAGAAGTATGTTTTCAGTTGACATGTAGAGACTAAATGACATGTGCCACTAACAATATCTGTGATGGAAAAGAATATTCTCTTAGTAACTTTTAGTCTAAAAGGCGTTGAAATTGAGAAAGATTCCTATGGTCCTCACAATGCCAAATGTCAGTATGGCAGTCATAGATTCTCCGCTACAGTCCAAGTAAACGGAATATTTGCTATGCGCTATGTCTCAAGTGTCTCCACATGTTTTTGCCAACGTCAGCAATGTCATCCAACAAGACGACTCCACGTTGCATTTTAGCGCCTCTCTCAAATCTAGGTTTCTTGAAGACAAACGAGAATTTATCAATGGAATATTATCATGCCATATCATGCCTCAACATTCAAATTCTTATCTCTAAACATCTTGAAATTTATCTCCAATGAGAAGTTTCGAAAGATCAAAGAGATGAGAAATTGAAAGATCAGCAATCTAGTAAAGTTTGCAATGGCTACTTCCTAAAGCTTCACAATGTAAATAGAAGAATGAAGCAGATGTTCAAACTTGGTGAATCACCGCTAATTTCTTAAGAGCAAAAACTCTGCGCAATTTTCTTCTACTTCCAAAGAAATTCCTCAGCAAGCAATCGAGTAAACATCAATAGTCTAATCAGTTTGTAATAGAGAGAAACTTAAATTAACATCGTAAGGATAGATCGTTTCTGTAAGTTGAATTCAGTTTGCATTCTTAGTTATAATCTTAGTGTTAGTTTGGAAAGGGTACCTAAACTGAGTTGAGCAGTAGTTAGAAAGAAAGGTACTTTCTGTAATTGTGTCTACCCACTGTAAGGGCTCCTTTGCCTATTGAAGGAACGAATCACTAGTAGATTAAAGCTTGGAGATGGTATCCAGGGACTGGAGGTAGGCTAGGGGCCGAACTAGGATAAAATCTCAGGTGTAATCGTTCTAACTCTATGCGATTTGCTTTATCAGCAATCTGCTCATTCATATCTCTCACTATCACTTTATTGCTTGTTAACCAATCTATGCTGAGTAAGTTTTACTCAGCTAAGGATTGAAGATAAACTGTGCCAGCGAAGCTGAGTAGTTTACATGGTTTTATATTGTACTTAGCATGCATATAAAAAACTGAACTTGGCGAACAAATCAGAAAAAGTTTTAAAGTAACCAAGATAACGCATCACCCCTCCTTTTCTATCGTTATTAGCTTGTTTACAAAATAAAGAGTGGTATCAGAGAGGTTGCTCATGTTCTAGAATAATCATCTTGAGTAGATCCATATATGGCTTATAATAACTTCAGTTCAGGTTCTGGTCAGATAATTTTCCTCAAGGAGGGAATATCTGTTACTAGACTACCTCTCTTCGATGGTAATCACTATACATTTTGGAAAAATAGAATGAAAAATTTCATCCAATCACAAAGTATGCAAGCCTGGCTCACAATTGAGCTTGGTCCTAGAGTTCCCACTATTGTGAGGAAAGGTCTGCGCGTCCTAGTAGATCTAGAGGATTACGATGACACTGATCTGAGGCTTCTCAAGGAGAACACCGCAGTGATTAATTACTTACACTATGCGCTAGATCTTACTAAGTTCAATAGGGTCTTAGGATGTGAAACAGCGTAGGAAATCTGGAAGAAGCTGGAGATTACCTATGAGGGGACGGACAAGGTCAAGGTGTCTAAGATCAATCTCATGCTCAGAGAGTGAGATGTTCTCTATTGGAGCTAGCGAGGGTATTCAAGGGATGAATACCAAGTTCATTAACATTGTTAATGAACTGAAGAGGCTTGGAAAGGAGTTCAGCGAGGAAGATCTCGTCAAGAAGATTCTCCTCATTCTTCCAGTAGAGTGGGATTCTAAGAAGAGCGCTATCGAGGAGGCTCATGATCTTAAGACCTATAGCTATGATGAGCTGATAGGCACCTTGCTAACTAATGAGATGTCTCTGAGGAAATATTTAGATGACTCCAAGAGGAATAAAGGCAAGGAGGGCAAAGCCATTGTCCTTAAAGCAGATTCATCAGATGAGTCCACTAGCTGCAACTTTGATGAACAAATGGCCCTTCTGACCAGGCATTTCAAACGCTTCATTAAGAATGACGGGAAGTTCAACAGCAAAAAGAAGTTTCCTAGTAAAATCAAGTCAACTCAGCACTGGCGTGGAGCAGAGGAAGGATCGAAGAAGGAGCACAGCAAAGATATCAAGTACTTTGGGTGTGGAGAGAAAGGCCACATCCAGTCTAGCTATCCAAAGATGAAGAAGGATAAAATCAAGAAGAGATTCTCCAAGAAAAATGAGGCACTTGCTGCCACTTAGAGTGATTCAGAAGAATCTTCATCATTTGATGAAGAAGCTACTGATTCGGCCAATCTCTTCTTGATGGCTATCGAAGATAGAGGCGAAGGCTCAGCAACTACCTCCGGTAGAGATCATTCCACTGTAAACTCTGAAGCTGAGCATGATAAAGGAAAGGCTTCTCAAATTGAGGTACACCCTGAACTTCCTTTATCTATGGAAGAATTCGCCCAGGCTCTCTTTGATGTCATGAAGTTAACTAATAAATCAATAAACAACATCAAAGAGATAGTTAGGAGAAGTGACAATCTGGAAGATACTAATGCTTCCTTATCGCTTGATATCCGCTTTCTTCAAGAAAAGGCTGAGTATCAAGAATGTTCTATCAGCAAGCTCACTAAGAAATTAGATGAGTTGACTGCTGAGATAGCGGCTTTCAAGAAGAAAGAGGTTCCTCCTCTAGCCAACAATCAAACTTAGAATAACCAAACTCGTAATTCTAAGAGGAAGAATTCATCTAAATAGAAGAAAGTGAGCCAGCCCAAACCAAAAATAGAGTGCAGTTTTTGTGGGAAAGCTGGACATGCCATAGTTATGTGTAGGCATAAAAATGGTTATTATGACGAGTATGATTGGACATACTGAAGCATTGCTAATAAAGGAGGACCCAGCTCGAAAGCATGGATACCTAAGAAAATGTAATTATTTTGCAAGTGAGCCTTAGATCCGCTGATAACTCTCGAATGTGGTATTTAGATAGTGGATGCTCAAGGTATATGATGGGAGATGAAGGTCAGTTCATCTCATTGGAGTGAAAAAGAAATGGAAGTGTCTGTTTTAGAGATAACCAGAAAGGCAAGATTGAAGGTTGTGGCACTGTTGGTGTCTCTCTCTTAATCGAAGAGGTTTATCTTATCAAAGGTCTGAAGTTCAATATGCTAAGTGTAGCCCAGCTCTACGATAATGGTAGAAAGGTTATATTCGATTCAATAGGATGCTTAGTAATTGATTGTAAGACTGACTCAACTATACTCTTTGCTCCCAGGTTCAATAATGTCTATATGATTGATTTATCCCCTGGCTCTACTAACGTTTGTCTTGTATCTAAGGAGGATAATTCGTGGCTTTGGCATAGAAGGTTGAGTCATATTAGTATAAGCATTCTATCCAAACTAGCCAAAAAGCAATTAGTTGTGGGATTACCCAGCATCAGCTTTGAAAAGGATAAACTCGGCTCTGCTTGTCAACTTGGTAAGCAAGTTAAGAAATCTTTTAGATCGGTAAATCACATAGTAACTAAACAACTATTGGAGTTACTTCACCTGGATCTTTTCGACCTAGTTCAGCCAATGAGCTTGGGTGGTAAGAGATTCACTTTGGTTGTAGTGGATGACTTCACGAGATTCACATGGGTAGTCTTGCTAAGTAGCAAAGACGAGACTTATGAATCTTTTGTCAAGCTCGGTAATAGGATAATGAATGAAATAGGACATAAAATTTGTAGAATCCGAAGTGATCATGGATGAGAATTTGAGAATTTACATTTCGAAGATTTCTATTCAGCGCATGGCATTGACCACAACTTCTCTTCTCCTTATGTCAACAAAATGAGGTTGTAGAAAGAAAGAATATGAATATAGTTGAGATGGTTCGGTCCATGCTGAGTGATAACAATCTAGCAAAATACTTTTGGGGAGAAGCTATTAACACAGCCTGTTATATCTTGAATCGGGTTTTAATTAGCCCAATTCTTGAGAAGACACCCTATGAACTTTAGCAAGGGTGCAAGCCTAAGATTAGTCATCTCAGATCTTTTGGTTGTAAGTGCTATATTCTTAACACCAAAGAGCAATTAGGAAAGTTTGTTCCTAAGTCTGATGAAGGTATCTTTTTGGGATACTCAACTAACAGTAGGGCATATAGAATATATGTCAAGCGAACCGGCCTTTTAGAGGAATCTATGCATGTAGATTTTAGTGAAACTAACTTTGTAGAAAGATGTCCATCTTATGAAGATTAAGGAGTCCCTCAGTTTTCAAATCAACTCAATATGCCACAAGCTGTGCTACCCAACTCAGCACAGAATCCCCCAGCTAAGGAAGCCAAAGATGATGATGATCTTTCTATCAACTTCAACAATGGCAAAGATCAACCTCCACCTCAGCATCCAGTTGTTGATCCTCCAGCAGTTGACCCAAGTCTTCCAAGAGAGATTAGAATTCATCGCAACCATTCGCTAGACAGCATAGTTGATGATGCTCATAATTCAGTGATGATACGAGGTCAGCTCAGTAGGATGATGAGTCATCCAGCCTTCATTTCATTGATCGAACCTAAGAAGTTTGAAGATGCAGAAAGAGATGATTATTAGATGATTGCAATGCAAGAGGAATTGGATTAGTTCAAGCGCAATGATGTTTGGGATCTAGTTCTTAAGCTTAAAGGGAAATCAATTATCGGCACCAAATGGGTTTTCAAGAACTAGCTAGATGAAGATGGCATTGTTGTCAGGAACAAGGCCAAACTTGTTGCTTAAGGCTACAACAACAAGAAGGAATTGATTATGATGAAACCTATGCTCCAGTAGCCCAGCTTGAAGCCATTCAAATCCTGTGCGCTTTCGCATCTCATATGAACTTCAAATCATTTCAAATTGATGTCAAAAGTGCTTTCTTGAATGGATTCATTCAAGAAGAAGTGTATGTCTGCCAACCTCCAGGCTTTGAAGATGCAAAGAATCCTGAGCATGTCTTCAAATTGAAGAAAGCTCTTTATGGATTGAAGCAAGCTCCAAGAGCTTGGTATGAGAGGCTGACCAAATTCTTAATCAGCAAATGCTATGATAGAGGAAAAGTAGATACAACTCTGTTTATCAGGCGTAGGAAAAAAGATGTGTTACTAGTCCAAATATATGTTGATGATATCATATTTGGGGCAACTGATGAGAAGCTGTGCAAGGAATTCAGCAAGTAGATGAAAAGCGAGTTTGAGATGTCTATGATGGGAGAGCTCAATTTCTTCATTGGTCTTCAAATCAAGCAAACCGAGGATGGAATTTTCATAAGTCAATCCTAGTATGCGAAAGAAGTCCTGAAGAAATTTGATATGGAACATTCGAAGCCAATGTCCACTCCTATGGCCCTAGATACTATCTTGAGTAAAGATGAAGTTGGTAAACCTGTAGATAGTAAATTCTACATAGGAATTATCAGTTCTCTTCTCTATCTCACTACTAGCAGGCCAGACATACAGTATGTTGTGTGCTATTGTGCTCATTATGAAGTTGATCCTGAGAATCTCATCTTGGAGTTGTGAAGAGAATTCTCAGGTACTTGCAAAGCTCAATTGAAGCAGGTCTGTGGTATCCTAGTAGTTTGGATTTCACTCCTAGGGGATTCACAGATGCTGATTATAGAAGAGATAAGCTTGATAGAAAGAGTACAATAAGAGGATGTCATTTCCTTGGAGAGTATCTTGTCTCTTGGTATAGTAAGAAGCAAACTTCCATTGCACTGAGTACAGTTGAAGCTGAGTACATGGCTGTAGGAAGTTGTGTTGTACAATTACTTTGGATAAAGCAGCAACTGGAAGATTATGGCATAAAGTCTAATTATCTCGAAGTTATGTGTGATAACAAGAGTGTAATTGATTTATCTAAGAATCTAGTTCAGCATGGGAGAACGAAACATGTCAATATTGGGCATCACTTCATTAGAGATCATGTTCTATGAGGAGATGTCAAGCTGGAATATGTTCCATTAGAAGAATAGCATGCTGATATCTTCATCAAGCCATTGCCAAAGGAACAATTCTGTGTACTAAGGCAATTAATTGGTATGGCGAATCCTCGATGAAGAAGAAGAAATCTGAAAATCTAAAAAATTTGGCTAAGCGTTAGAAATCAAGCATGAGATAACTCATGGATAACACCGTCAAGTTTTTAAAGAAACGGCGTGAGTTACTATTCACGATTAAAATTCAAATTACGGCGTTTTTCAAAATGCACGTGCTTAAAGTTGAACTGTTTTCCTCTAAACTCACCATTTTACTAAGGCGGTTCATTAGTTATTCATCACATCGTTCATTCTTAAGACGCTGAGATTGTGACACGTATCAGGAGAACTGAGATTGCCTATAAAAGTTGAACAGTTGAAGAAATGGGTCACTTGCTTTCTGTGATTTCAAATTTTCAGAGCACTCAAACCCTAATCTCTTCTGCTTTCAATCCTTCTCAAAATTTCCTAAATGGCTAGAACCAAGTCCACCCTTAGAATTAAAGTAACCACTCCACTTAAGATAATCGTCAACACTCAAGGCAAAATGGAGAAGATAACATTTGATGAGGGAACCTGCCTTGAGAAACTTGAATGGGAAGATAACTTGGACTGTGATCTAGTTTATGAGGTGAACTATGAAGGGCTGTTGCTAAACAAGACCATGCATAGAGTCATCAAGCAACAACATCTGAGTTTCTTTCTGAAAATGGAGGGTCCAGCCATCTCAGGACTCATTAGGGCTTTCTACACTTATTTATACACCGTAGAAGGCCATAGTGATGTTCTACTAATGTATTTTGGGGGCAAGTTCATCACCATCTACTCTAGGCTGATTGTGAACATTCTAAACGTACCTCATTCAGGCACTCAACTTTGCAAGTCCAGTGATGAAGACAACGACATCAGTCTTGAAGATTGGGAACTCCAAGGAAACTACATTTCCGAGGAGATTGCTACCAGCGGGATGTCATGGCTAGCGTGCATGTGTCATGAGATGGTGGTGAAGCTGCTACTACCCAAGATAGGCTCATTGACTAGCTACACTTATTTCGAGCACTATGTGGTCTACCATATGGTAGAGGGTAAGAAACTTAACTAGCATGTGATGATTCTTCATCACTTGACCAAAGTTACTACCGTCTATCACTATGGTTACCTCATAAAGATAATGAGGGTAGTGAAAGTTGATTTGGGTGAGCTTTTGGGGGAGTCTAGTAACTAAGTTTTGCTAGTAAAAAGGACACTTGAAATGTCCCACTTTAGCAGACTGGCTTACAATCAGGTCCATGCTAGGTACTCAAAGGCACAACATAAGCGAAAGCTTAAGTGGGTACCGGCAGTATTGCCCGTGGATATAAGTAAGGAGGATGAGGACTAGTTTATGGTGGATTATGAGGAGGACACCAATTCAGATGAAGTCCCCATCTCCTGCATATTGGAGAAAATACCTACCTCCTCTGCAGCTCAGAAGACTGCTTCTTCTAGGGTCGAAGGGAAGAGTCCAGCCAAGTTGAATGAAGCTCCTATTCAGCACTAGTAAAGGAGGATGCAAGACAAAACCCACACTCAAAGGGAAGCGGAGGCTAAACAATGAGCTGAGTAGTAAGTAGAGGAGAAAGAAAAGGAGACTAAGGCCAATGAGTCCTTGGGCTAAAATAAGCAAAAAATGGTGGATTTAGAAGAAATTGGGGAGTAAGCCAAGGCTAAGAAATACAAGGTAGAGCACCAGGATGTGTCCAACATTGTTGAGACTATTCAAGGAGTATTTACCAAGTTAAAGGGCACTCAATGAAAGCATTCTGCTACCACAAGGCCTCTGTAGAAAAATGTACAGGTGGTAAGCAATGAGGAGGATGCTGGAGACATTATTATCCAGCTCTCTGAGGAGTCTAATCTTCAGGAGGCCAGCATCCCCACAACCCAGTCACTCATGTTGAGGAATCTTCTCCTTAGCATGAGTAAGCTCAGGTTGATCCATCATTGGATCAATCAGCCAACCCAGAGGTTCCTAAATATACTACCCCTTCTTCTTCTCCTATAAATTCTTCACAACCTTCCAATGTAAATCCTTCTATTCCCGCAAGTTCTACCTCTGTAGATCTTGAAACATAGAAAACCACCTCTCCTTCTTCTTCTAATGTAAATTCCCTTATTCACATTTCCTCTCCAGTACATAATTCTTTTATCCCTTCTCCTGTACATCCTCAACAACCAATCACTTTTTGTAAAGTCATTGTACCTTCTATTTCACTCAATCCCAAACTCAAAACTATACATGTTGCTAAACCTGCCTCTTATTCAAACCCATCCTCAACCCCCTTAACCCCTATGGTTAGGAAAGTTCCTAACGCTGAGAACTCCGCTCAGCAAGAAATAGTAAGCGGTCAGAATGCTGAGGTAAATTTTACAGCCCGTGATGCATCTGAACCTAACAACAAGCCAGCAATGGCTGATGTATCTTTCTTGGCACAGATCTGTGAGTTAGCTAGGAAGCAATTTTCTATGCTCAGGACTGATGCTGAATTAGATGGAGCAGTAGGAAAAATGCTACTTACTCAAGAATTGACGGACTTATCGTCTAGGCTTAAGGCGAATTTGGCTGAATTTGAACAGGACATAGGCGTACCTAGAAACTCTCTATACTTCAAAGAGTTTGAGAGGATCCAAGGTAGCTTGTTGGTCATTCGAACTCACTTAGCAAAAGAGAGTGCCAAAAGCCTTGTAGATAAGATGGTTCTAATCCAGAATGAGTTAATGGACTCTGCAGCCCAGCTTTGGGTAGCCACTGCATCTATCCCCACATATACTATGCTAGCAAATGTTGTCGTAGGAAAGATAAAGGGTAGTGTAGATGCTGCTATTGAGCAGCAGAGTCTCTTGGGTACCAACATGGCTACTCAAGTGATATAGATCCATGAGCTTAGTAAGGAGCAAGTAAAAATAAAGAGACTAACCGATCACAAGATCGAGGAAGTATCAAAGGAGGTAGAATCTACTAAGGATGTGTGCCATAGCATCGTGAAGTTGGTGGAATCCGAGTCAAGGTTCTTGCTTGTTCATGATAATAAGCAGGATGAGGTCCTCAAGGATATTTCAAGGAAGTTGGACAAGGCCCCTGTCATTGATCTTGACCCTCTCAATTCTTAGATTTTGAACATATCACATCGTGACTTATATCATGCTCGTGAATTAAGTTTTCAAAACTTTCTATTTCTATAGGGGAAAAGTCACGATCGTGACTGGCTTTCGCGATCATGACCGGTGTGATTTCACAGCAGTTATTGCTATAACAGCTCTATTTTCTAACGGTTATAATTGTATATATCCATTGAAAAGAAATAGTTATCCTATTTCCTATATATATAACTATCTTCCTAAGTAATTTCACAAATCAAATCACTCTTTTCACAAGAAAAATCTTCTACAAATAAGTTTTCTCTATTTTTACAATCAAACACAAATCTTCTTTTCTTGAATTCAATGGCTCCCAAGAAGTCTGCAGAAACTAAGGGGAAGAATAAATTGGTCAACCAACCAACAAAGCAAGTATGGATGCCCTTTTCCAATTTATAGTGAAAAAGAAGTTGAACGATACTTGAGAATCAAGAACTTTGATTTCCAAGGTACACTTTTCTACAATCCTACTTTTACTATTGATGCTGGGATTCATGTAGAAGTAGAAGATTATTTTTCACTATTTGGATTAGAAAAATTTATGAATATGTGTTTTCCATTTATCGAGGAATGGTCCTCGAATTCTTGGTTACTGTTGCGGAAGATGGGAATTTCATGAGAAGAAAATTCAGGAATGAAGGGGAAGAATATAAGTTTACCTTAATGGATTTGATTAAATGGTTTAGTATGGGAGAAACTTTTGAGGAGATTGAGAAAGATGAAGATTATGATTTAACAGATGTTTGGACTGAGTTAATGGGATTGGATCGATACGATGTCAAAAACTCATCCAACAAAAAAATTTGGAGTAATAGCCTTCTCTACCTCCACAAGTTTATTTCTCAAAGTCTTTTCTTTCGACATGAAACTAATGAAGTGTCGATGAAAGACTTGATAATATTGGAATGTGCATTTTCACAAATTGGACCAAAATATCCTATATACATGATGGAATCCCTCGCTAGTCTCACTATACATAATAAGGCTAGAGTTGGAGGTGCAAATGCGATTTGTGGGATTATTTTAAGGGCGAAAAACCAACTACCATACCAATATAGTCCTCAAGAGAAATTCAACTTTATGGGAGGAGTCTACATGAAAAGAGCAAGTTTAGTGAAGGAAGAAGATGGGAAATTTACATTTCTACCATATGGAGTAAGGGTAAGGAAGATAAGACCGATATAAGAATCTACTTCTCGAGAAAACCAACCCAAAGAAGAAGTTGAGGAAGTCCAAATCGGAAGTAGTGATACAAGAAAAGCCTCCGGAAGTACCCATGATACTTGGAGAGGAAAATTCATGAAGGATGTCGACCAAGCATGCCTAGATATTGCATCAATACAGAGAGATGTTCGTCAACTTACAACGTCCAACATTTCTTTGAACCGTAAGTTAAATTCATACTTTAGAATGAAGAATATGGATATCTCACCGAGTCCTCCAGATTCAAGTTCTTATGATTAAAATGGGTTCAATTTATTTTTCTTTTCTTTTCATTATGTGTTTTTAGTATTTGTTTTTAATAAAATGTCTCACAATGAGGACATTGTGTGGGGGCATTTGTAAAAATCCAAAAAAATCTAATAAAATTAAAAAATTGAAGAATTAAAAATTTTCTTGATTTTGTGTTGTTTATACATTATCCATACCTATACTATACTAACATATGTTCCAAGGTTATTATGAGTGTTAGGTATTACAAGTTCAATGTTAGTGCAAATTTCGAACAAGCGCACGTTGAGAGTGTGAGCGTTCCATGGTACAATATTTATCATTTAGCAAAGATGAGTGATGAGTAACATTTGAAAGCAATATTCCAAGTAAGTTTCGATATATATTTCAATGCAACATGAATTAGTATAAGTTGTATAGTTTTAGTTTAATGCTACTGATAAGTTAGTAGTGGAATAATATCTAGTAGCTATTCTCGAATTAGTCCTATAAGTATTGAGTGTGTCTAAAGTGTTGGGAAACTATAACCATAATACTTTGAAGTGATCAATAAAGGATGAGGGTATTAAGAGAAAAAGTTAAAAGAAAGAAAGGATAACCAATGAGTTATGCAAAAGGTGAGGAATGGTACGGAGCAGAAACTACAACCATTCAATGAGTGAAAAAATAAAAGTAGTATAGCATGAAAAATGGGTGCAAAGTATAAATTTGTACTTCAAAAACATATGCTTAAAAGAAAAAAATGAGAGAAAGTGGTATGGAGCATAAAATGCAACCACTACAAAAGGGGAGAGTGGTATGGAGCATAAAATGCAACCACTAAGAGTGTTTTAGCATCCTATGTTACCTAAAAATTCCTTGAGATCAATTTTTTCAAAGTGTGCTTCTTTTGTCCTTTATATTTTATACTATGTTTAAGAGAAGGAAATATTCGAGCAAGCTTATAACGCTTATATGAAGATGCAATTCGGTTGACTCTCCATTAAGAGCAAAGGTATGCAACTAGACTATACAAATTGCACATTACTAATTAGTGGGAAATTTTAAACTTTACTTGAATCTTATGCAACGTGGGAATGTGGTACTCATTACAATAGTCTTTCACCAACTGAGGTACGAACTTGCATTACTATTTTATACACTTCTGTTGTTTTTACCTTGAGGATAAGGCAAAAGTTAAGTGTGGGGGTATGATAAGTGTATAATTACACTTATTATCATGATATTTCTATATATAAAATGATATGGTTTTGAGTCATTTTATACTTCATATAAAAGATTTCACATGACATGTAGTTATTTTTTATGCAAGTGCAGAAACTAGGTGAATCTTGGGAGTGAAATGATCAAAAGTGGAATTCTATGTAAAAAGAGTGAAAAAGGTGCAAAAAGATGCATAGAACACAAGGATTTGGCTTAAGATAGAAGTTGTCAAAGATCGGCAAAGTTGCAAAGAAGAATAACGAAGAAACAACATTTCATGATTGTGACACCTATTTACGGTTGCGAATTGTCACTCTTCATAAATTGAAAACTACCAACCAATGTTCACGATCGTGACATGGAATTCGCGATCGTGACTTGTGATGGTTATTGATTATATCTTTTCAATTACCAACCGCCAGATAAAAATGATCAACCACCATCAACTGCCATCTGCTACCAGATGAAAAGACACCTTTTGGAAGTCAACCAATCATGAAAATATGCCTATCCATTGTGGATAAGGATAAGACTTTACATATAATCACAATGAAGTGATGCAATCTTTCACCAATGGACACGACTCTTCATTTGGATAGACGCAACCCTTCATACTCTATAAATAAGGTTCAAATCACACCAATTTCATGGGTGGTGTTGTGTGGAAAAATAGTGCATAGTATGTGCATAGATAGAGAGTAAAAATTGTATAGATTTCGCTAGTTCAAAGTTATAGCAAGAAAAATATTTAAGTGATTATACTCTTATTTCGATCACTAGATTTCTCCACAAACTTGAGTGATTGTTGTATGAGTGTAATTGCAAAGCAATTATCAATAAAAGTTTTCATTCTTCAGCATTCTTTTATTCGATATTAACAAAGAATAGCATCCTAGCGGATGTTTTGTAAGAGTCGAGACCGGATTCAAAGTGGATGCAGGAATTACGGGAATTGACGACTCCCATTAAAGAATGGATATGGTTTGATCAATTTTTGCTTTCACTTGCATACCTTACAACTTTACTTTATTTCTTGGTTATACTTTCTATTTCAAAGTTTATGATATGTCTATGTGTCATAACGAGTATTTCATTTTGCGTCATTTATATTAATCAAGTATATGCTTTTGAGTTATCTTTAAGAGTGATTTCGGGGTTAACAAGATTGTGTATAGTCACTGGATCTGTGATTATAACGCTGTTTAGTGAGCCAACATTTTTGGAGTGGTAACTTGCTAAATATGGCTATGTGAGAGTGAACCGTACTAAGCATAGTAATATTGTTATCCAGGTTTTTATAAGTGTCATAATTCGTTTACCCTAGATCTAGAAAAGTCATTTCATGTGTTGCTCTATGGTGAATTATTGAATATTTAGGCATCTAGAACCGTGTTTGTTAAAGTTATCTAGTGTATGAATTCTTGATGATTTTGCATGTTTTTCTTTATTATACTTGTTCTTAGGGAATATCTATATAGTTTACATCTTCTCTAATCTGTTCATACATCTATCTATTCATTAGTCTACCATCCAAACCATACAAATTATCTTATTTCCTTTGTTTCGTAACTCTTGTTGGTCTTTAGAAATGAATTCCTTCCCTATGGGATCGACATCTTTTAAAGCTACATCATAACTATATACTTGTAGTGGTTATCATTTTTTTATTTGATAAGCGGTACTGACAACACCTGTTCTTATTATAGAACTTTTATCTTATCAGTAGAAAAGTGGGGAACAAGGTTTTTGGCACCGTTACCGAATGTAAGCCTATCGAAAACGAGTATGGTTAATATCTTGCGATCAAGCACACGACCGAGTGTTAGGAATGATCGCCAAAGCCAACCCTGGTAAGGCCCCAGTTGCGGAAAGCCTAGAAAAAAGGGGAATCATTCAAGGAACTCCCGCAAATTCTCCTGAGGGAAGAGAAATGTTGTTCGAGGTCAAAGGAGAGTCGGACCTTAAGAAAGGGAGAGTGGCCATCCAGTGTAAAAGATAGGCTTTAAGGGAATCCATAATCATGATCGATTCCAGCAGCAACTCTGGTCAAGCCATGGCTCGATTAGAAGAGGGATAAAGGGCTTTGGGAATCCCCGGGATGACACCGTGCTCATGTGCCCAGGTCAATCTACGTGGGATGCCAGTTTTTGAAGATAGTAACACGCTATCTTTTCACTTGGAGAAATTCGAGACTCTTATACTGGCCTAGGGCCTCTCCGATGAGAAGCTAGCTACCATCTTTCCTTGTTCATTAACGGGTACATCTGGTGAGTGGTGTATGAACTAGCCTGAGGTGATCAAGAAAGATTGGAGAAGCATATCTAAGGCCTTCAAACGAGACTTCGTAGATGAAGAGAAGCGGCCCATGGAATTCATGGAACTTTCAACATGTCGACAAGGAGTATGAGCCATTCTAGGAGTATGCCCGCCGGAGGATGGCAGTACAACTGATGATAAAGAGGAAACCTTTTGAAGCCATCCTAGTAAGATTGATGATCGAGGGAGCCCATCCAGAATATCAGAACCACCTCAATGCTCACCGCTTTGCAACCTTGAAGAGTTGTTTCGTAGGGGTGACAAATTAGATCAGATACTCCGCGAGGATGGAGATGAAGTCCTTATGGTGGGAACAGAGGTACCTACCAGCCATGTTTTTAAGATGATCTCGCAATCCAATCTTGTGATAAGTGCGGTGGGATCCAGGGCCGAGAATTCAGGTTAAGTTCTGGAACCATTCAACCTATTCGACTCTCCCATAGAGATAGAAGATGTAGATAAAGTAGCCAATAGCTAGGATGCGGGTCCAATAAACCTAGATGCTTACATACTCCGATCTAGAAGAAGGAATAAACAAGACACAGCCAATCCAGTGGAAGGAGAGACCATTGTGTACGGGGGCTAAGCCGATTAACCTGGATGAATACCAGCATCGAAAGCCCAAGCAGGTTCTAGAAGAGGCTAAATATCCTTGGCAGTCTAGCTGAGGGATTCGGTAGCTGAAGAGATCGCCAGAGATTCTATTGAACCACCACTACCCCCTGTCATAGAGGAAGATGATCTAGATATTGACCCTTTAGTGCACCAACTAAAGGGAACATTTGATAAGTGTATAATTTCACTTATTATCATGATATTTCTACATATAAATTGATATGGTTTTGAGTCAATTTATACTTCATATAAAAGATTTCACATGGTATGTAGTTGTTTTTTATGCAAATGCAGAAACTAGGTGAATCTTGCGAGTAAAATGATCAAAGATGGAATTCTATGTAAAAAGAGTGAAAAAGGTGCAAAAAGATGCATGGAACACAAGGATTTGGCTTAGGATCAAAGCTATCGAAGATCGGTAAAGTTTTAAGAAGAATTCTAAAGAAAAACACAATTCACAATCATGACACCCATTCGTGGTCGTGACTTGTTATTCTTCAAAATAATTAGTTATCAACCATTAGTCACGATCGCGATATGTGATTTGCGCTCGCTACTTATGACGGTTATTGGTCAACTCTTCTCAACTACCAACCGCTAGATAAAAATGATCAACCGCCATCAACTACCAAATGAAAAGACACCTTTTGGAAATCAACCAATCATGAAAAGGTTCCTTTCCATTATGGATAAAGATAAGACTTTGCAACCAATCACAATGAAATGATGCAACTCTTCACCAATGGACACGATTTTTGTTTGGATAGACGCAACCCTTCACACTCTATAAATAGGGTTCAAAACCAGTCAATTACATGGATGACATGAAATTCATGGTGGATGTGAGGTATATATTATATTCATAGATCGAGAGTGAAAATTATGTAGATTTCGCTAGTTCAAAGTTATATCGAGAAAAATGTATAATTGATTCGATTCTTATTTCGATCACTAGATTTCTCCACCAATTCGAGCGTTTATTGTATGAGTGTAATTGTAAAGCACTTATCAATAAAAGTTTTCATTCTTCAACATTCTTTTATTCAAAATTCAAAAAGAATAGTATCCTAGCGGAGGTTCTGTACGAGTCGAGACCAAATTCAAAGTAGACGCAGGAATTGCGGGAATTGACAACTCCCATTAAAGAGTGGATATGGTTTGATCAACTTTAGCTTTCACTTGCATACCTTACAACTTTACTTTGTTTTTTGCTTATACTTTCTATTTCGAAATTTATGATATGTTTATGTGTCATAACGAGTATTTCATCTTGCATCATTTATGTTAATCAAGTTATATGCTTTTGAGTTAACTTTAAGAGTGATTTTGGGGTTAACAAGATTGTGTATAATCACCGGATCTGTGATTATAAAGCTATTTAGTGAGCTAACATATTTGGAATGGTAACTTGCTAAATATGGCTATGTGAGAGCGACCCGTACTAATCATAGTATTGTAGTTATCTAGGTTCTTATAAGTGTCATAATTCATTTACTCTAGATTTAGATAAGTCATCTCATGTGTTGTTTTGCGGTGAATTATTGAATATTAGGGCTTCTAGAACCTTATTTGTTGAAGTTATTTAGTGTACAAAATATTCTTGATGATTTTGCATGTTTTTCTCTACTATACTTATTCTTAGGGAATATCCATATAGTTTCCATTTTCTCTAGTCAATTCATACATCTATCTATTCATCCTTCTAACATCCACACCCTCCAGTCAAATTATATTTTCGTTTGTTTCGTAACTCTAATTGATCTTTAGAATCGAATTCCTTCCCTGTGGGATCTATATCTTTTAAAACTACATTGAAACTGTATGCTTGCAGTGGTCTATTTTGATAAGTGGTACTAACAACACCTGTTCATATTTTGAACTTTTATCTTACCAGTAGAGAAGTGGGGAACAAGTTTTTTGGCATCATCACCAAATATAAACCCTTCTAAATTAGTATAGTCAAGACCTTACGATCAAGTTTTTGGCGCCGTTGCCGGGGAAGGCAAGTGCGTTCTAGAGATAAAATACGTGGAGACTACGATACTAAGTCTGAAAATTGAGGAAATAGAAGGATTAAAGAAGGTCGCAATCACGACTATAGATCGCGCTCGTGAAGTTATACTACAAAACCTTCTATTCCTATTTTGAAGGAAATCACAATCGTGACTGGCCTTCGCGATCGCGACGTGGGCCACGGATTCTCCTTCGCAATAAACGAGTTTACTCTTTTCTTTTTCAAATTTTAGACTGGTGTTTATTTTTCATGTTTTCATTTTTAGTTAAGTCTCTCACAATGAGGACATTGTGTTCTTTAGTGTGGGGGGCATTTGTAAAATCCAAAAAAATTAAATAAAATTAAAAAATCAAAGAATTTGAAAATTTTTCTTGATTTTTGTGTTATTTATACATTATCCATACCTATACTATACTAACATATGTTCCAAGGTTATTGTGAGTGTTAGGTATTTTATGTTTGATGATTAGTGTATATTTCGAACAAATTGTTTCAAGTATGACCACACGTTGAGAGTGTGAGCGTTTTAGCACAACATTTAGCATTTGTCAAGGATGAGTTATGAGTAACATTCGAAAGAAACATTCCAAGTAAGTTTCGATATACATTTCAATGCAACATGAATTAGTATAAGTTATATAGTTTTAGTTTAATGCTACCGAAAAGTTTTGAATGGAGTAATATCTAGTAGCTTTCTTGCTATGAGTTTTATATGCTATTCTCAAATACGCCCTATAAGTATTGAGTGTGTTTAAAGTCTTGGGAAACTATTGCCATAATACTTTGAAAGTGATCAATAAAGGATGAGGGTATTAAGAGAGAAAAAAAATCAAAAGAAAGAGAGGATAACCAATGAGTTATGCAAAAGGTGAGGAATGGTATGGAGTAGAAACTGCAACCATTCAATGAGTGAAAAAAAGAAAAGAAAGCATAACATGAAAAATGGGTGCAAAGTACAGACCTGTACTTCAAAAACATATGCTTAAAAGAAAAAAAATGAGAGAAAGTGGTTTGGAGCATAAAATGCAACCACTAAAAAAGGGGACAGTGGTATGGAGTATAAAATGCAACCACTAAGAGTGTTTTTAGCATCCTAGGTTAACTAAAAATACTTTGAGATCAAATTTTCCAAAGTGTGCTCCTTTTGTCTTTTATACTTTATACTATGCTTAAGAGAAGGAAATATTCGAGTAAGTATATAACACTTTTATGAAGATGCGATTTGGTTAACCCGCCATTGAGAGCAAAGGTATGCAACTGAACTATATAAATTGCACATTACTAATTTGTGGGAAATTTTGAACTTTTACTTGAGTTTTATGCAACATGGGAATGTGGTACTCACTACAATAGTCTTTCACCAAATGAGGTACTAACTTGAATACTATTTTATACACTTCTGTTGTTTTTACCTTGAGGACAAGGTAAAAATTAAGTGTAGGGGTGTGATAAGTGTATAATTACACTTATGATCATGATATTTCTACATATAAATTGATATGGTTTTGAGTCATTTTATACTTCATATAAAAGATTTCAAGTGGTATGTAGTTGTTTTTATGCAAATGCAGAAACTAGGTGAATCTTGCGAGTAAAATGATCAAAGATGGAATTCTATGTAAAAAGAGTGAAAAAGGCGCAAAAAGATGTGTGGAACACAAGGATTTTGCTTAAGATCGAAGTTGTCGAAGATCAGTAAAGTTGTAAGAAGAATTCTGAAGAAAAACACAATTCATGGTCGTGACACCCATTCGCGGTCGCGACTTGTTATTCTTCAAAATAGAAAGTTGTCAACCATTAGTCACGATCGCGACTTGTGACGGTTATTGATAAACTCTTCTCAACTACCAACCGCCAGATAAAAATGATAAACTGCCATCAACTACTAAACGAAAAGACCCTTTTGGAAGTCAACTAATCATGAAAAGGTGCCTTTCCATTGTGTATAAAGATAAGACTTTGCAACCAATCATAATGAAGTGATGCAACTCTTCACCAATGGACATGATTCTTTATTTGGATAGACACAACCCTTCACACTCTATAAATAGGGTTCAAAACTAGTCAATTTCGTGGATGGCATGATATGCATGGTGTATGTGAGGCATATATTATATGCATACATAGAGAGTGAAAATTGTGTAGACTTCGCTAGTTCAAAGTTATATCGAGAAAAATGTATAAGTGATTCGATTCTTATTTCGATCACTAGATTTCTCCTCAAATTCGAGCGTTTGATGTATGAGCGTAATTGCAAAGCACTTATCAATAAAAGTTTTCATTCTTCAACATTCTTTTATTCGAAATTCACAAAAATAGCATCCTCGCGGAGGTTCTATACGAGTTGAGACCGAATTCAAAGTAGACGCAAGAATTGCAGGAATTGATGACTCCCGTTAAAGAGTGGGTACGGTTTAATCAACTTTAGCTTTGACATGCATAACTTACAACTTTACTTTGTTTTATGCTTATACTTTTTATTTCAAAATTTGTGATATGTCTATGTGTCATAACGAGTATTTCATCTTTCGTCATTTATATTAATCAAGTTATATGCTTTCGAGTTAACTTTAAGAGTGATTTCAGGGTTAACAAGATTGTGTATAATCATTGGATCTGTGATTATGATGCTGTTTAGTGAGCCAACATTCTTGGAATGGTAACTTGCTAAATATGGCTATGTGAGAGCGACCCGAATAAAGCCTAGTATTGTAGTTATCCAGGTTCTTATAAGTGTCATAATTCGTTTACCCTAGATTTAGAGAAGTCATCTCATGTGTTGCTTTGTGGTGAATTATTGTATATTAGGGAGTCTAGAACGTTATTTGTTGAAGTTATTTAGTGTACGAAATATTCTTGATGATTTTGCATGTTTTTCTCTACTATACTTGTTCTTAGGGAATATTTGTATAGTTTCCATTTTCTCTAGTCTGTTCATACATCTATCTATCATCCAAACCCTCCAATCAAATTATATTTTCGTTTGTTCCGTAACTCTAGTTGGTCTTTAGAACCGAATTCCTACCCTGTGGGATCAATATCTTTTAAAACTACATCGAAACTGTATACTTGCAGTGGTCACCATTTTTTCTATTTTGATAAGCAGTATTGACAACACTTGTTCGTATTTTGAACTTTTAACTTATCAGTAGAGAAGTGAGGAACAAGGTTTTTAACATCATCACTGAATATAAACCCTCTAAATTAGTATAGTTAAAACCTTGCGATCATTGCTGCGCTACTCAGCTGCCCATCAGAAGGGAATAATCCAAAAACTATTACAGATGGATGCGACTCCAACCACGCCCATCATAGAGATGTGTGTCGCAATCGAAGATGGCATCCCGGCTACAAATTTCCCCACCATCTCCTTCGATGACTCAGATCTTCCCTTGGAGAATAGGAACCACAACCGAGCACTCTTCATCAGAGTGAACATATTAGATAGGTGTATCCCATGTGTCATGGTCGATGGGTGCTCCACCTTGAATCTGTGCCCTTTGAAAGTTCTCCCACATCTAGGGATGAATGAAAGAATGCTGGAGAGGTCTGATATAGTGATCTGGGCTTATGATGACTCTAGAAGAGGGGTAGTTAGCACTTTTACTGCGGAAGTGATGGTGAATGAGGTAACTTCTGAAGTCAACTTCACTATACTCGACATCCCAGTCTCTTACTCCTTGCTCTTGGGAAGGCCGTGGATACATGCCTTGGGGGCTATCCCGTCGACCCTCCATTAGAAGATCAAACTGATACATCGAGGGAAGCCAGTAACTGTTAAGGTCGACAAGGAGTCTGTCATGGTGGCAGCAGCCTTTTCCGCGGAGGAATTCCATGGATTGAGAATTGCCATGGTAGCAGATGGAAAGAAGAAAGGGCAAATCTCGGTTGGATATCACCACTTCTCTCAAGGGCTTAAGCAGATTATGAAGCATCAGGGATACGTACCTGGTAAAGGCCTCGGGAAGTACCACCAGGGCGTAACTGAAGCCATCAATCCCATCCTACTGAGGTCGAAATTTGGTCTTGGCTTCACTCTCAAAAGCAAGATCAACAAGCACAAGATGCCTCTCTTTTGTAGCATGGTGAGCGTATACGAAATAGAGGGAAAAGAGCAGTATAGGGGTGAGGCCGAAACCTGGATCAAGAATGGTAAAAAAGTCCTTGGCTTTGAGATCTTTAATGATGTATTTGATTGATCTCCTCATCACTATGATCACTAGTGATGAGCCCGCTCCCCAAGCCACCCAACCGGTTTCCCTAATCCCAGTAATGAGCTCAGCCAAAGATAAGGGTAAAGCTAAGATGTTCCAGGAAGATGAGCTTGAACCAAAACTTGACCATGAAGACATAGGAGAAGCATTGGAAGCCACCACTAAAGTCTTATCGGTGCTCATGAAGACCAAGCATCTCAAAGGTGAAAGTTCAAGCAGTGGTTCCCTGAAGGCGGTAATGAGGACAGTCATAGAGGGGATACAGCAAATGAAGCTCCAACCCATGGAGGTAAAACTTCCAGCTCCTACTTTGTGTTCATCCAAGGCCACGACAACATTCCCAAGGTGCCCCTCACCAAAGAAGCCCCTCCGCCTGTGGAGGAGGAAACAGATGATGTTGGGACATATCGAATATTTATGATGTAAACAAATTAGCCTATACGACATTTAATTCAATGAATCCAAACTTTGCTTACTTGTGTGATGTTTGGCCAGATGGCAACATAAATTTTCCTGAACATACGCATAATGTCTTTAGCATACATGATGCATCATTACATGAAATTAAGGTACAAACAAATCACCAAAAATGGTGACTATTTCTAAAGATTTGACTCCTGAGGAGAAAGAAGAAATGACTCAGGTACTTAAACAACATGTGTTAGCATTTGCTTGGTCATATGAAGACATACCAGGAGTTGACATAGAAATTGCAGAGCACCGAATCCCCACTGACTCGCAGTTCAAGCTGGTGAAGTAGAAGCTACGAAGACTACAACCTGAGTGGGCAGAGAAAGTCAAAGTAGAGGTAGCCAAACAGATTGAGGCTAAATTCCTGGAAGTGGTTGAATATCCAACTTGGCTGGCTAACATTGTCTCGGTGGTAAAGAAGGATGGGAAGGTTCGAGTATACGTGGACTTCCAAGACCTGAATAGGGCTTCACCGAAGGATGACTTTCCATTACCTCACATCGATGTCTTGGTAGATAATGCTGCAAGGGCCACTATGTACTCCTTCATGGATGGTTTCTTGGGATACAATCAAATCCTTATGGCCATTGAAGATAAGATCAAGACAGCCTTTATTATGAAGTGGGGGGTTTTCTACTACAAAGTGATGCCTTCTGGGTTGAAGAATGCTGGGGTAACCTACCAGAGAGCCGCTACATCCCTATTGCATGATATGATACATAAGGAGGTCGAGGTCTACATGGATGACATGTTAGTGAAGTCAAACACTCGAGAAAAACACCCCATGGTACTTGATAGGTTCCTAACTCGAATTGAGAAGTACAATCTCTGCCTAAATTTAAACAAGTGTGTATTTGGAGTAACGTTTGGGAACTTCTTAGCCATATCATCAGCCAACGGGGAATTGAGATGGATCTGGATAAGAGCAACACCATTAGAAGCTTGCTAGTTCCTAGAATGGAGAAGGAAGTGAGATCTTTTCTGGGATCCCTCCAATACATCAACAGGTTCATTGCCCGACTCACTACCGTTTGCGAGCCCATCTTCAAGCTACTAAGGAAGCAATAACCGATCATGTGGAATGAATAATGTTAGGTTGCATTTGATAAGATCAAGCAGTATTGGTTAGCCCACAGGTATTAAAACTTCCAATCCCGAGGAAGCCCCTAATCCTTTACCTAATTATCGAAGAATCCTTTGTAGGAGAAATGTTGGTATAGAAGCACGAAGATCGGTAGGAACATGCTGTATACTATCTGAGTAAGAAGTTGCTAAAACATGAGTCCAAGTACACGTTGGTAGAGAAGACCTGTGCAGCCATGGTATGGCTCACTAAGAAGTTGCGTCATTATTTCCAATCTTACAAGGTGGAGGCAGTAGCAAAGTTCGATCCGATGAAGTATCTTTGTCACTCACCAAGCCTTGTAGGTAAACTCTCTAGGTGGTTGCTATTATTATCTAAATTCGACATCATGTATATAACCCAGAAGGTCATCAAGGGACGGGTCATGGCCGAGTTTCTCGCAAACTATGCTTTAGACTCTAACTATGTCGAACACCTCGAATTCCCAGATGAATAGTTGACTATGGTGGAGGAATTACAACAAAGGTGGACAATGTACTTCGATGGTGTGATGAACCAGAATGGGGCAGGCCTAGGAGTAGTATTAATAACCCCACACAACGAGGTCATACCGTTATCTAAATAGCTCGAATTCCATGTTACCTACAATGGTAACGAATACGAGGCCTGCTTGTTCAGGTTAGAAGCATTGCGAAAGGTCAAGGTGAGGAGAGTTTCTATCATAGGGGACTCAGCATTGGTCATCAACCATGTCACCAGAGATTGGGAAATAAGGGAAGAATCTCTGAAACCGTACTTGGAGGCTATCCGGGGCATCGCTGTCAGATTCGATGAGTGTGTTTTTCGCCATGTACAGTGAGAGGAGAATCAAATGGCTATTTCCCTTGCCACTCTGGTATCCATGTGGGAGGGGTCCCAAGCCCAACTAATCAAGCCAGTTATCCTACAATCTGCAAAGAAGCCTTATCACTATAGGATGGTCGCAATGGAAGATGGCTTGGTAACAGAATGCTGTACTCGGACATTGTAAACTACTTAAAGAATGGCCAATACCCAGAGGAAGCATCAGATTCCGAACGCACCTCTCTTCATTGATTGGCCATCCAATTCCGCCTGATTGATAATGACCTGTTCAAACAGACTAGCGAAGGCTTGCTGCTACATTGCCTTACAGAGAAGGAAGCCTTCTTGGTGACTAGACGAATACACGTAGGAGACTGCGGCCCTCACATGAATGGTGTTGCACTGGCCAAGAAGATCCAACGATAGGCCTATTTCTGGATAAGCATAGTGGCAAATTATGTCAATGAAGTAAAGAAATACCATTCTTGCTAGATTTACGGGAACATCACCCATTTACCTCTCGCAGAATTTCATCACTTATCTACTCCTTGGCCATTCTCGATGTTGGGGATAGATATAATTGGAGAGATCCGGCCTTCATCTACCAACAGACACAGGTTTATCATAGTGGCAGTGGACTACTTCTTGAAGTGGGTGGAAGCTGAATCTTACACCCACATCACCTCCAAGAAAATGGCCAAGTTCATAGATAAACACATATACACAAGGTACAGGATGCCTCACCACATTGTATCGGACAACGGAGTCCAGTTTCAAGGAGCAACGATAGAACTAATAAAGAAGTATGGTGTAGAACTTTGTCATTCCTCCCCTTATAGACCTCAAGCCAACGGAGTAGTAGAAGAGGCTAACAAGTTAATCAAGAAGATCTTGAGCAAGATGGTGGTCACCTACAGGGATTGGGCAGACAAACTCCCCTTGGCAATTTGGGGATACAGAACAAGTATCATGTCCCCAACAAATCAAACACCCTTTTCCTTAGTTTACGACATGGAGGTGGTTCTACTTGTGGAGCTAGAGATGGGATCTCTCAAAGTAGCCTTGGAAGCAAAGTTAGAAGAATCGAATTGGGTTAGGGTTAGGTTCGAGCAACTCAACATGATAGATGAGCATCGCTTGAAAGCTTTGGATCATCTGCAAATGTACCAGCGAAGGATGGCTAGGGCATACAATAACCGAGTCAAACATTAGAAGAAACCATTGAAGGTAGGAGACTTAGTCTTAAAATAGCTAAGGCCTTCGAACATAGATTCAGAGGAAAGTTCCGACAGAATTGGGAGGGGCCATTCGTAGTGAAGAGAATCCTGGGTAAAGGAGCAATGAAGATCATGGACATGGATAGCAATGAGTTCATCAACCTGATCAATCAAGACAAACTCAAACGTTATCACATATAGAATGCAGACATACTATCAATTAGCAAAGTAGAGGGCCATTTTTTTAAGAATAGCTTGTCGACTTGTATAGGCCAATGAATGATAAGAGTAAAATCTTTCGTACCTTGATTGATTTCATTAATGAAAACTTCATTTGTGCTAAATATTATGAATGTGTTCGTTTAAATATATGTGCATGCCAATGGTAAGTATCACGTAAGTGAATAACGCAAGTTATAGGATTAATAAAGCATAGTTTACAATACAAGTTCGCACAAGTATGATAAGTCCATAGCATATCCAGTACAAATAAGTAATTTCAATGTCCGTTAGAAGAATTATCGCATCACCAGTTAGCACGTACCCATCGGGTATAATCAAGGGGTAGTTCCATCCTCATATGGGGACTAATCGAGTGTCGGACAGAAATGACCGGTTGGGTCGCTAAAAGACTTGATCTCTGATAACCATCAATGATAGAATCCATCAGTCTCAATAGAGTTATAATCTAACTTGACGAATTGAGTCCTCTTCTCTCATAACATTTGAATCCGATCAGGAGCCTCATGACGCCAATCAAGGCTGCGAGTTAAACAAGAAGATCTCGGAACCCGTTGACGCCTTCCGTATTGTCGACATAACAGGGAGGGAGAGTAGAATGTGACCTCGCATACGCTGAGCAGGAGAATCCCACTGTTATGCATTACCATGGCTACTTGAGGAACGGCCCACCGAGGGCAAACCCATCGAATTTCGTGATCCTAAAAATGACTCATGATCCGAACCCAATTAACCTTGTTTAATTCCTCATGTCGATTGGTAGTGAGATCGTGCCTATTTTATTGAATGGGAGAGTAAGGGATAAGGTTCATGGTAGGAGCTCGAATCAAAGACAGCTTCTCCAACAACCACACCTACTTGGGTGACAATCAACACATGACTACGCAAAATGCTAAAAGTTGAAGTAAAAAGCTACCTCAAGAAGGGTGTAGAAATCATCAACCAGACTCCAATCAGCACTGGCAACATTTAAGTTAAGCAAACACTTAACCAAAGCTAACGTAGAAGGAGAATTTCCACAAGATAAGGACTACATTGAGGAGACAAGTTAGAATGGGGCAATGGACCCGGAGCAGCAGATAAAATCAGCCATTAGTAGAAGGGCCACCATAGAGGGCCAAGCCAAGTGAGATCGAGAAGCATTTGCACACCAATCTAGGACAGCATTAACATGAATCCCTAGAGAAGCAAGCGGTAGAGATAACAAAGGATGAATATAAGGTGTCCACTACCCTGAATTGGTAGGATGAAACTGCAATATGGAAGCCTCGGGGATAAGGAAGACCCAGCATGGCTTGAAATTCCTCGACCATAGGACATAATTCCTGGATAGTGAAACTAAACATGTGAGTGCCTGGGTTCCATAACTATAAAGAAGCCCAGATAAGAGCCGAGTTCACCGGGTAGAATGCCAAATAACGCAACTCCCATAGACAAAAGGGCTTCAACCTTGACCAATCAAGGTTTTTTGGGGTGTGAAGAAAGGATCGAAGATGTTGATTATAAGAAAGGTAAAAAGTAAAACAAGTTGGAAAAGTCCAACACAGACACCAATATGCCAATATCAGTACCGATATAGGCAATGTCTATACCAATGTTGGGTATATCGGTACCAATGTTAGCCTGGTGAAATGTTGATGTTGATGTGGGGATGCTGACACCGATGTTACTTACGTCGGTATTTAACAACATATTATTGACTGTGAATGCCTCCAAATGCACATGCGGGTTCAAGAACGGGTGAAGCTATTAATTGAGTTGTAAAAGATCAAAAATAGTGTAGATATACAGAAGAATTGAAATGTGCTCTGATCAAACTAATGAACATGTCAAAATTTACAAACCCCAATGTATCGGAGGTGAAGAAAATAAAAATACATAAAAAAGCTACGCTAAAGGGGCACACTACCAACTACCTATGGAGTCTAGCTCAGTCACTACTGGTAGAGCCATCTGACTCCTCCTTTTCTCCACCGAAGGACTCCTGGATCTGGCTCGCATGATCAATGTCATCCTCAGCCGCCCTGATATGGAGAATAGATCCTCTAGACACCTCTACCCTAGTGTTGGCTTTCTTCATCCTCCTCAACAGCTTAGCAAAGGCCTACACCCCAAAGTCAGTGCTCCCAACTCTGGCCGCGATACGCCCCTTCCTCTCGCCCTTGCCTTGGGAGAGATCTCTCACCATCCTCCTGATGTGCTCCCCTTGGTTCCTCACTAGTCCCTCTGACCGGGCCAGCCGGTCCCCCAGCTCCTACTCTCTAGCCTTTAAGGAAGATCAAGCCTGGCGCTCCAGCGCTAGTAACACCTGGAGCTAAAAATAACATGACATTTCATGCATAATCAATCATCACTTCATAATCATACCATGCACAATATAAGATTTGCCACGTTGGCAATCAACAGAAATAGAAAGCAATGGTGGAAAGTCTTACCCCAACAATGTTATTCTGCGCGATGATCAAATCCTTGCTAACATATACTAGCACTCTATTCGCTCCACCTAATCCTGACAAACCTGACAAAATGAAACGTCAGCAAAAGGAAAACCAGAATGAGAAGAAGCATGGGAAGAACGAATCTCACATGAGTGGTGTCCTGGGGGGATGAAGTCTTGTGATGGATGGTCGGAAGCTCCACAAGAGTAGTGTCCCTGACTAAAGAGAGAAGAGAAAAGGCGGGTGCACTTGCTACCCCCAATCTGTAAACGCACACAAGAGATAGGTAATCAATGCAAGGAAGGAGCATAAAGAAACTAATACGCACAACTAAAGAGAGAGACATACTCCAGGAGTACTAACCTAAGTAGGATGAGAAGTGCGAGTCGTGGGACTATAATATGCACCCGCCTCAGGTATACCTTCATTGGGGCCTCCACGATCACCCCCATCTTGATAATCACCTCCATCATCACCATCATCGTCCTCATCCTCAAGTAACCCAATCGTGGCCTTGTAGAGGAGGTCCTTAGCATGGTGACGATGCCATAGCTTACCATAATTAAGGATAGGGTGGCATGAGCAAAGTCATGTGGGCTTGATAGTCACCCTCAACGCACTCGGCTACCGCACCGTTGCCCTTAAGGAACTCTACTCGGTCGGCTACCATCGTGATTGTCAAGTAAGGCCAGAACACGCCCGTCGGAGGATGAGGAGGTACTGGTTGGCTGGCTACGGTGGAGATCCTCCAGCCTCGGAGCCTCTCCCCAAAAAACCACTCGAGGGACCACGGGCTCTCCAGAACGATACAACGATCGTCCACGTCCTTCCTAATCGCCACCACATCCTCCCTGTTGGGCACAATCTCTCAAGGATCCTCCACAATCTGCATGAATATGAACATAGAAAATATTGTAGATCAATCATTGATTCATCACAAGAGGATGGAATAATGATTGAAATTCTAAGATAAGAAGGTAATACCTAATCTTGGGAAAGGTGGCGGATGCACTCACGATAGCCCATTCGCCATTTGCGCAGGTCGCTAACTCGATGACACCAATGGACATTGAAGGTAACCCTTGGATCTGGAGCACCCTTGAAAATGGGAGGAGAGAGTATCTAGTACTCGAAAGCCCAAATCTGCAAGGATTATGCAGTTTATCACATCCGTACGAGAACTAAAGTTACAAAAGATGTTGCCCATAAATGAAGATAAACAAGTACCTAGAGGAGAAGGTAACTTAGTTTAAGGGTCTTACTATGCACCCTCAAGGCATAATAAAAACCGTAATACATCTGACCTAGTATGGCTCGAGGCCAGTTCTAACTCTGGATGTTCACGACAACCTTAATCGCTGATATCAGTCCATAATTAATCTTGCTAGATTATACGAGGAAGAAAATAATGGATAAGAGGCTAATGATGAAAGCCCTCACTGCCTGGGGACGGAGCTCCTCCAGAACCGGTCGAATCCTCTTCTAGTATTGATAGAGTTCGTCGTATGCTAGCTTACCGGTGCGAGGGAACACCCCGAATAACTCCTCTACCCTACTCTCCACTCGAGTTAGGGTAGGAAACTGAACCATAAAAATGTCACAATGAATGGTGGAGCCATCCTAGTTCAGCCCCATCATAGCCATAACATCGGAGGGAGTCATGGTTAACTCACCGACCGGTAGGTGGAAAGTATGTGTCATCTCAGACCACCGCTCCACCATGGTAGTCAAAGTAGTGTGTGATAAATGAGGCATCTAGTCGGGGAGCACGCTCGTGATCCCCCTGAAACCAATGGCCTAGATAGCCTCCTCCAGATCTATGTCCCTACATATCTGGGACCACCAAGCACTCAGTGTACGTATCCCCGTGGTGTTCAAGAAGTAATGTGGCTGCATGAAAACAAAAGAAAGGAGAAGAAGGATTAATAGTTAGCACGATCACGATAACCCTCAAAAGTGTGAAAAAGGGAGCAAATAAACCCATAAATCCAAATTTTATTTCAAATTCAAGTATTATGCACCAAATCATTCATTTTTTATCCTAGATACAGATTAAAAATGAAGAAAAAGGTAAAAACGCAAAGCAATGTGAAACTACCGAGGATAACGTCGGTGTCAGTGTTGTAACATCGACATCAATGTACCTAAAATTTGTACCGATGTAAGGCTTACAACGGCATAATAACCTTCCTTGTGACATTTCCAACCAAAATCTCATCCAAAAACACCAAATTCAACAAATCAAACATGCCAAACATCCCTCTGAGCCTAAATACTACCTATTCATGGATTGTTTCCACATGAAATCGATTCTAATCCAAGTTTGGAACCAAAATCTTAAACAATTCAAAATTGGGAAAATCGAAAAAAAATAAAGGATTCTAGAGTTACTTGGACGTGCGAGACGTGCTCATGAAACCTTAGGATGAGGGAGGTGATGGGGGAGGTAAGAGAATAGCCCACAAACTCATCCGAGGAATCAAAATCGTAACCTCGCACCACAGAGCACGACTAGAGTAATGGATTCGTCGGATGAATCGAAGGGAGGAAGCGGCGATTACGCGGGGCTTTTTACCTTTTGGTCTTGGTCTTCATGGTGATAGCCAGAAACATCAACAGAAAAGAGGGGAGGAGGAAATTTGAGAGGAATTTCGTAAAAGAGGGAAGTGAGGAAATGATAACTCTTTTCAAATTTAAACATTCTGGCCTAAAAGTGCCGATGTCAGTACCGATGTGAAGAACATCGGTACCGACATTGCAACATCGGTACTGATGTAGGTAAAATCAGTACTGATGTTTGTTAAGTGTATAATTACACTTATTATCATGATATTTCAATATATAAAACAAAATGGTTTTGAGTCATTTTATACTTCATATAAAAGATTTCATGTGGTATGTAGTTATTTTTTATGCAAGTGCAGAAAGTAGGTGAATCTTGGGAGTTAAATGATCAAAAGTGGAATTCTATGTAAAAAAAGTAAAAAAGGTGCAAAAAGATGTGTGGAACACAAGGATTTGGCTTAGGATCAAAGTTGTCAAAGATCGAAAAAGTTGCAAAGAAAAATCATGAAGAAATGACATTTCACAATCGTGATACCTATCTGCGGTCGTGACTTTTTCATAAACAGAAAACTGCCAACCAATGTTCACGATCACGACTTGTGATGGTTATTGGTTATATCTTTTCAACTACCAACTGCTGATAAAAATGATCAACCGCCATCAACTACCAGACGAAAAGACACCTTTTGGAAGTTAACCAATCATGAAAAGGTGCCCATCCATTGTGGATAAGGATACGACTTTGCATCCAATCACAATAAAGTGATGCAATCCTTCGTCAATTGACACGACTCTTCGTTTGGATAAACACAACCCTTCGCGCTCTATAATAGGGTTCAAATCACACCAATTTCGTGGGTGGTGTTGTGTGGAAAAGTAGTGCATAGTGAGTGAGTGTGATATGCATGTTTGCATAGATAGAGAGTAGAAATTGGATAGATTTTGCTAGTTCAAAGTGTTAGTGAGAAAAATGTTTAAGTGATTCGACTCTTATTTCGATCACTAGATTTCTCCACAAATTTGAGCGATTGTTGTATGAGTGTAATTGCAAAGCACTTATCAATAAAAGTTTTCATTCTTCAACATTCATTTATTCGATATTCACAAAGAATAACATCCTAGCGGAGGTTCTGCACGAGTCGAGACCGGATTCAAAGTAGACGCAGGAATTGCTAGAATTGATGACTCCCATTAAAGAGTGGATACGGTTTGATCAACTTTAGCTTTCACTTGCATACCTTACAACTTTACTTTGTTTCCTGCTTATGCTTTCTATTTTTAAGTTTATGTTATGTCTATGTGTCATAACTAGTATTTCGTTTTGTGTCATTTACATTAATCAAGTTATATGCTTTCGAGTTAAATTTAAGAGTGATTTCAGGGTTAACAAGATTGTGTATAATCACTAGATCTGTGATTATAACGTTGTTTAGTGAGCCAACATTTTTGGAGTGGTAACTTACTAAATATGGCTATGTGAGAGCGACCCATACTAAGCATAGTATTAATGTTATCCAGGTTCTTGTAAGTGTCATAATTCGTTTACCCTAGATTTAGAAAAGTCATTTCATGTGTTGCTCTGCGGTGAAGTATTGAATATTTGGGTGTCTAGAACCATGTTTGTTGAAGTTGTCTAGTGTATGAAGTATTCTTAATGATTTTGCATATTTTTCTTTACTATACTTGCTCTTAGGGAATATCTATATAATTTTCATCTTTTCTAATCTATATATGCATCTATCCATTCATCTATCTACCAATCCATCCCTCTTATATAAATTATCTTATTTTCTTTTATTTTGTAACTCTAGTTGGTCCTTAGAACCGAATTTCTTCCCTATGGAATCGATATCTTTAAAAACTACATCGAAACTGTATAGTTGCAGTGGTCACTAGTTTTCTATTTCATAAGCGGTATTGACAACACCTGTTTATATTTTGAACTCTTATCTTATTGGTAGAGAAGTGGGGAACAAGGTTTTTGGCATCATTACAGAATATAAGCCCTCAAAATTAGTAGAGTCAAAACCTTGCGATCAATGTTACCCCTTTAATGCCTTATTTTTTTTCTTTTCTTTCTTTTTGCAGGGATAAGCTACATTGAAGCAGTTTCTTCCACAACGACACATAGACGAAAGAATGCGCGTGATTTTCCAACCATGATGGACCTATTATGGTCCACATTTACCACAATCAACGAACCTATTAGGGTCCAAAATTCCTTGACTCACCGGACCTATTGCTGTCCACATTTTTCTGATTAACCATAGTTAACAGACCTACTACGGTCTACATTTTTTTCTGACTTACCACGGTCATCGAACTTATTAGGGACCAAATTTTCCCGACTTATCGCAATCAATGGACCTATTACGGTCCACATCTTTTCTGACTTATCGCAGTCAATGGACCCACTACGGCCCACATTTTTCAGACTTATCACAATCAATGGACCCACTACGATCCACATGTCCCTGACTTACCATAGTCAATGGACCTACTACGATCCACATTCTCCTAACTTATCACAGTCAATGGACCCACTACGATCCACATTTCCCTGACTTACCACAGTATACAGACCTACTATGGTCCACATTTACCCTTCTTATCACAGTCAATAGGCCCATTACGGTCTGCATTTCCCTGACTTACCATAGTCAACGGACCTATTACGGTCCACATTTCCTTGACCTATCACAATCAATGCACCCATTACGATCTGCATTTCCCTGACTTATTATAAGTAACGGAGCTATCACGAAGGTTGACAGGAAAACATCGTTGAACCAGCAACCTACCAGGAGTGCTGAGAGACTAGTCACACGAAGCTACGATGCAAAACTCCTGGATAATCACAAAGATCCCATGTCAGGAAGTGCCAACCACGATAGGTCAGGTATCCTCTCTAAATCCCGTTACCCTTTCAATCGTGAGATCATACTGATCACACAATTAGCAGTGATCACACGAGGGGCAGCCTGTGAGTACAGGATTTTGATCCCCATTCACAAGTTCAATGATGAAGTTGTAATATATTTTCCTTTTCTAGTCTTCCACTTTGATAGAATCTAGGAGGTCCTCGGGAGAAGCATTCATAATTTCTTTCAGATCCTAGGCAGTTCTTTTAAGTTAAAATTAGAGTGAAATTAAACCCAATGACCATAACGATGAAACAACATTGATATTGGCATTGGCAATATTGGTGTCGGCATTACAATAGTGACACCGATATTGCCCCCCTAGTTGAAATAAACTTAACTTAAGCTAGAATTTGCCCGAAAAAGGCATTTTTGACACAGAAATACATGTCGGTATTGATGTTGCCAATATCAGTGTCAGCATTGCAACATTGGTATCAATGTCGCTGAGTCAGTAGAAGTAGAATTGTAAAATTTCAGGAATAATGGATGCAATAGTCTTCTAGGACCCTTGTACCCATAGTTAGCCTCTCCAGCATCTGCACACTGTAGAGTGGCTGGAGAGGGTCCTCCTACCTTGGAGTAGGGAGGTAAAAAGGTTAAAAATTTGGTAAATTATGATGATTTTCAAAATTTGGATTGAAGGGAGCTCCCTTACATAAGGATGCTCATATTCAAACAAAAAAGGGGGGGAGAGGGAGATAGAGAACCTCACTTTCTGAAGAAGAAATCAGAAAAAAGGTGCTTTAGTAGTTTTAAAAAGGTTAAGTTACATTAGTGTGTGTTTTAAGCTAATATTAGGGTGTAATCACTAAGTTTAAGTTACATTTTATTTGAGAGAGCAATGGAAAGTTCATAAGAAGGGTATGAACTTGGGATTTATGGGATTTTTCTAGGCAATCTTGAGGTTTATATTCACCGAAAATCAAAAAATAAAGAAAATCATGTCTTTAGCTCATGCTACTTTATGGGATCTTTGCTAAGTTTTAACTCAATAGAACTTAGTGGAGGGGTCATTCACTTAATCTCTGGATACATAAGGGTCCATACATCTTCAACATGGGGAGTAAAACTTATCCCGCATCTTATTTTTTTCTAAACCAATTCACTACCTCACATGGAGAAAGAAACGACGAGGGCTTCCCAGAGGAGGTTCGCAGATCTCAAAGAAGTGGATTCTTGACTATGGGGTGATCCTTTGGGTTCCTAGAGTTACGTCTCATGCTATTTGATGTTTTGATGTTGTTTTGAAAGTGTTTAAGTATTTGCGATTTTCCTTGAGTATTCTAGAAAATTTAGGCAACACTGACGTCGGTGTTGCAACGTCGGTGTTGGTGTTACAATGCTGACACCGACATTGCAACACCGATGTCTGTGTTACCTTTATTTTCTAGAACTTTAATTTACATATTATACACTAATGATGGGTAGTTAACTGGAAATGACTTATTTACATGAACATACCAAGATCAGTAGAATATGTATGCATAATATTAGTTTTTTGGACATATTCCAAGGGAAATTAATATATAAACCGTGGTTTCCTCATAACGAGGTAAAATTACTACCATGTCAGAATTCCCCCGGAATACATATAAAAGAAAAGTATTTATGTTCATGGGCCTAGAAATGTGTACGATCTCCATGTAGTTATGAGAAATTACATGTCGGCTAGGAAACCCCCATGAAGGGAACGTCCCGTTCCTGGATATCTGACCCGATAAAATTCACATTCAACATTTTCATTAATAAAACGAGTTACCTACATGTATAAAAAAATGGATCATTTTTACAATGAAAAACATGAGCCTTTATCAACACTTTTTATTTAACTTGACCACACGGGTCTTCCAAATATACAAACCAAACATACTTAGTGCATTAGAACATACTTTTGTTGTGAAAATATATTACACTAATCTTTGTGGATGTAGGTAGATTAGGCTAGATATATGTTAGGATTTATTTTCCTTCGAGTATCGCACTTCAATGAAAATTATGTATTTGTTAGACCGGTTGTGTAATAGGACATAGATGTATTCATTTACCTAGATCTCATGTATTTTAGGCAATTTGTATTCCCCATCCCTAAAATATTTAAATAATCCCCCCAGACTAGGCCCATTTACTTTCCTACGTGTTTACTTTCTGCACTTATTTATTACCTTCCGTATGCATGCTAAAATATAATTCGAAAATGATCTAGAACGGGATATCATGGTATTGGAACATGGTAGCCACTTGCCTAATATAACTTAATTAATGACGAAATAAGTAACTCATCTGGACCTGAATCTCTATACTACGGTATCTTTTAGGCTTAACGGATCTAGACTATACCGAATTTCTAGGAAGAGCTGATCCGGGTGGCGACTCTGTATAACGTAGGCTAGAGACTTAGGCCTCGAGTCATTGGAATTGTCTCCATAACCATAAACACCTTTTTGAAAACCCCACACCCCATCTAACAGGGTCGGCGCCTCATGACGACCGCATGGTTAGAACATCGTCCGCTCACAACAGGATCTTATCGATGACTTAACCTTACTGCTTCACTATCTTGCTGCGTCTCGATCCTTGTGGTGCCACTTTCTTACCATGACTACATTCTTATCACATCATTGTCTTATGATTACTTCACCTTGCTGCACAATTGTCATGCCACATCTCGATTCTTATCATACCACTATCTTGCCGCAACTCCATCCTTATCATGCCATTGTCTTTCCATGACTTCACCTTTCCACGCTACTATCATGCCATTTCTCGATCCTCGCCATGCCACTGTCTTGTCACGTCACCATCCTTGTTGTGCTATTGTCTTGCCACATCGCATTTTATAAATTAACAATTCGTGCAAGGGGAATTTTTACCTCAAAAAATATTTCAAACAAGGTTGGATTCTCTTACTTAATCAATTTTGTTCATGTTTTATGTCTTGATTGAAGAGGCAAAATATTTTGCTTCGCAAAGTCAATCAAAGAGTAAAAAAAACTTTACACATTACTGACTTCAAAATTATTTTTTCTTACATGCAGATTTTTCCCAGCCACATTTTGGGGATCAAAATCAAATCGTTTTTCCAAATCAAATTTTGGAAATTAAAGCTGCATCGATCTTCCAAACCACATTTAGGAGATCAAAACCTTACACCCTCTTTACAACTAAAATCCATTTTATCCCCATATTCTCCACAAATCACCACATATTAATTCCATAATATATATTTTCCAAAATTTTTTTTTCAAAATTGCAACCCCAAGGGAACCATATTTCCCTAGCAGTCAAAGCCAAGAGTTTCGCGATGGGCAAACTCAACCTTTTCAAAAGCACCTCTGTAGTATTTCACACTAGACCGAATTTCTTTCACTCAATTATTTATTTATTTTTCCCTATTTTACTCTTGAGTGAAGGGGTAAAATATTTTGTTTCCAAAATGTCAATCAAAAAGTTAATACGCACTTATTGGCACTACTAACTCTAAAACAACTCTTTTGCATTTTCATGTTTCCAAACCAACAAAATTATTTCAAGTGATCCTGAAAATCAGGAAACATCCATGTTAAGGATTTCCAAAGAGCATGACGGCCTTCCATATTCTGAGGTCAACCTCATCGATAAATCTATTTCTAGGTGATCTTGAAAATCAGAAAACATCCATGTTGGGGATGTCCAAAGAGCATGGTGGTCTCCCACGTTTTGAGGTTAACTTAAACAATCAACTATTTCCAGGTGATTTCAAAAATTGGGAATCATCCACATTGGTGGAGTAGCCAAGAAATCAACAATTTGATTCTCATCCCAAGGCACATGCCAAAGTAGACATTTCTTGTACTTCATGGCAACCTCCCAAATTCCGTCAAGATATGGCTGAAGGGACTCTTCCTTGATTTCCCAATCTCCAACAACTTACCAAATGACCAATGCAAAATCACCGGTGATAGTGACTTTTGATGTGCCATCACTTTTCAAAGCTTGCATGCTAAAGAGGCATGCCTCGTATTCTTCTCCATTATTGGTAATTGGAAATTCAAAGCTTTTAGAGAGTGGGATGACTTCATTTTGTGGCATCACTAAGATAACCCCAAGACCTACCCCTTGATGATTCATAGCACCATAAAAGAATAGTCCACTCTTCATTCAATGATTTAGCAGTCGCAAGCTACTCATCCAAACAATCCAAGTTCTGAACATAATCGGAATCCAAGGCTTGATTAATAAGAAATTCTATGACTTCTTGGCCCTTAATCACCTTCTCTGTGATGTAATTAATATCAAATTTGAAGAAAAGAAGCAACTAGCGAGAATGCTTACTGGTTAATGTCAAAGATTGGCACAAATACTTTATAAGGTCGATCTTAGCCACTGCTTGAATTCGACAAGATTGAAGGTAATGTCTAAGCTTCTTAGTGCACATCTACTCAACAATCATGTATCAGCTTTCATACTTAGTAAGCTTCTTGCTTAGATAATACACTGCATGCTTGCGCTTATCATCTTGCTCTTGAACAGGC
This sequence comes from Euphorbia schlechtendalii, assembly GCA_949673415.1. Taxonomy (NCBI): domain Eukaryota; kingdom Viridiplantae; phylum Streptophyta; class Magnoliopsida; order Malpighiales; family Euphorbiaceae; genus Euphorbia; species Euphorbia schlechtendalii. Next base: position 28,504 of record CATIWQ010408151.1, on the reverse strand, counting down.
ACTGCCCCTACCAAATATTCCTCGATAACTGGGTAGAGGATGAGAGGCTTGCTAGGAGTTGGTGTCTTTAGAACTGGTAGATTGATTAGATAAGTCTTAATTCTATTGAATGCTAGCTAGCATTGATCATTACAAACTATCGATTGTTGCTTCTTCAACAACTTAAACATTGGCTCACAAATGTAGTCAATCAGGCTATAAAATGATTGACAAACTGAAGTGAACCTAGATATGATCTGACTTCTTTTTCTAGGAGCTGGCATGTCACAAATAGCCTTTATCTTATCTGGATCCATCTCTATTCCCCTTCAGCTCACAATGTGCCCTAGCTATTTGCCAGATGTCATGGCAAAACATATGTCTTCGGATTGGGGCATAGATTATAATTTTCTATCCTAGTGATGAAATTTTCTAATAGCTTGGGGTGCTCTTCTATAGTCTCAAATTTTACAATCAAGTTGTCGATGTAGACTTTGACATCCTTGTGGATTATATCATGAAGTAAAGCTGTCAATGCCCGCTAGTAAGTTGTGCTTTCATTTCAACCAAAATGGCATGACTTTGTAGTACTACACTCCTCATTTGGTTATCGAAAATTTCCATGAGAATCTGGTTATAACTTGAAAAACTATCCATGAAGGAGTATATTATGGCCATGGCTACATTGTACACTAACACATCGATGTGAAGCAACGAGAAATTATCCTTTTGTGATGTTGAGATCTCTGAAGTCCACACAAACCCTAAATTTCCCATCCTTTTTAATTATAGAGACAATATTCACTAGCCACATTAGATATTTGACAATCTCGAGGAACTTGGCTTCTAAATACTTTTTTGCTTCTTCCTTTACCTTATATTCATACTCTAGATGCAGTCGATGCAATTTCTGCTTCACTGGTCTAAAATTCGGATCGGCTGGCATTAGGTGCTCTATGATTTCTTCTTCTAACACCGACATGTATTCATATGACCAACCAAAAGCACTCATGTAGCGCCTAAGCACATAGTAACCAATTTAAGTTATTCATTTGTACCCAAATTAATTTCATGTAAAGAGACATTATGACTGCTAAAGACATTTTGAGTGGGTTCACATAAATGCATGGTGTCGTCAAGGAGAACATCAAATAACTAAGCAAAGTCTGGGTATTTCATTCCATAAAATGCCTCGAAGGTAGAGTTATTTACATCAAAAAATGCTAGAAATATAAAAGATTATATCATCTTCATTTTCATCCTCTAGGGATGGAGGGCCTTCTTCTCTAGCATCCTCTTGAGTAGCCCAAGGTCAGCATGAGCCTAGATCTTTGGCAGAGATGGCGATTGGGTTGAGCAGTTATCTCTAGAGTAGCGATGGCAGGTGACTTCTTTTTTAAAGTAGCAAACATCAAAGCAACAATGACTAGAGGAGTTTAGAGTGGTATAGCCAAAGCGCTTCAACAATTTTCTCGTATTATTTTGGAAATGAAGATATCTAGTTGGGACTCTCTTCTTTCCCTTATTCACTATAGCCACACGAAAACTAGACTCTTTCTCCTCAGATTTGTAGCTGCTAATATAGATTCCTCAATGGCCTCAATAGTGATGACCTTACCATGGTGATACAACTAGATTTTCAAATGGAGGGTATAAGGAAATGCATTGATGGAGTGAATCCATGGCCTACCAATAGAAGAGAGTAGATGAGTAAGATATCTAGAATAGTGAATGTCACTTGGGCTTTCACTTCCTCCACTATCACTTTTGATTCAAACACTCTGATGACCCCATGCTTAGTGTCATCATAGGCTCGGATGATCATAGTAGATTTTGCCATCATGGTTTCATTGAGGCCTAAATGAGGAAAGACCTTTAAAGAGTAGAGATTAAGATCATATTCGTTATCCACCATAACTCATGGGATCATTCACCTGATCATCAAAACCTGAATGAAGAGGTCGTTGTTGTGCCTATGAAATTCTACATGCAAACTTGACTAGTCAAAGCTTATACCACCAAGCTTCTCCATTAGATGAAAACCTTGGCATATGGTGGCACACATCTCAGTGACTGAAGTTTGAAAGTTACATCCATTTCAAATAGTTTTTGAACTAGGCCTCTACAGTGGGGTAAGCAATAACCAAATACAGAACTTACCTTGGGTGTTCTTGAGCTAATTGATCAGAGGGTCAACTTCTAAAGCTACTTCATCAAACTACGGGCATGGAAAAGAATAATCGGAGGTGAGTTTCGTATCCCCCTCTTTCTACATAGACTTTGCATGCTCAAGTTCATTGGGATAATAAATTCGACCACTTTAAGTCACGGGCATAACCCCTTCCTCTAGTACTCTCATCTTTGTAGTAGACTAAAAAGGGTAGCTAGGCATTGGATGCAACATTGAAACATCTTTTAGCTCATAATTGTCTAAGTCAATCAGGTCAAGCCTCAATGCACCCACCTTTTCTTTATTTGTCATGACCTTCTTTTTCTTGTTGGACTTCAACAGATAACTATCAATGTCGATTAGATCAGGCATGTCACTCTTAGCAATATCCACTGGCTTGGCCTCCTCTCCTGAAATTTCTATGAGGATTGTAGTTGATTTCACAATTTCATAAGTGGAATCATTCTCAACCATCGGCTCTTGGGTTATAGAGTGAACCCCCATGTTAGATTGCATTAGCATCTCAAAGGCAAAGTTTGATGGAAGGCCTGACCCGATAACATTAACCCGGTATGCCCTTACCATGATCATACTCTCCATCATTTTTACCTGCTCAAAGACTTTAATATAACCTTTGAAATTATCGAACTCCAAGTTGTGGCAACAACCAAGAATTAAGCCCTTGATCAGGAAACTGACTTCCATCTTAAAGCTCGGGCTTGGGTGAAGCAAAACCTTGAAGGTCATCCGCCTCTTAAAATATGCGTTGAATGATTCACCTTATTTCTACTTGCAGCTCCACAGTTCATGCATACCGACTCTTAGTTTCTCATTTTAGATAAATTATGTACGAAATGCTCACGGTAAGGCTTCCTAGTTTTATCCTATATTCATGGGAAAGCTCATGAGCTAATCAAATGCCATCCTGGTAAGAGAACACAGGAATAAAGCAGCTAGAGCTTGGTTAGAGAGGCCTTGCACCTTTAGGATTGATTCATAATGGATGACATGGAAAGAAGGAGATTCTACCCCATGATAAACAGGAATGTTGGCTATATTGAAACATGGCTAAGAGAATCTCGGGGGATAGGAGCCTCTCATATAGCTTGCTTCATCCTTTAGGGAATCCATGAAGAAATTCGAAGGCAATCTGGTACCCATAGTTATAACCTACTGCTCTTCTTCTCTCGCTTGTTTAAATAGTGGAAAATAACCTCTGGGCTCATTCCCGTGTTAATCATCCCCACTTTGTTATCAATCAGAGGTAGGTGTTAGATATAGTGCCTGGTTTTAGAGCTAGAGCACAAATCTTCTTCTTAGCCACCAACTTTTTTATGTTCTTCAAGAGAAGCTCACAATTGTTGTTATCATGCCCATAGGTGACATGGTAGGTGTAGAAATTGCTCCACTCATTAGCCTCTGGTGGTGCATAAGTCTTGAGATTATCTAGGAAGAGCTAAGTCAAGGTTAGAACATAAGGCGATATGCCTTGACGAACATCAATCAAATTTCGGATAGCAGAAACTCCTACAGGTTGCATTACCTAGATTGTGGTTTGTGTATTAGCTTGCTTTGGTTTTGCAGGAGTAGAAGTAGAAGCAGACTTATCATTCGATTTCTTATACAATGTCTTACCCTGACTCATACTAGTGGTATGCTCAAGACCATGGATTCTTTCTTACTTTTCTACCCTAGCGTGCACTTCGTTGTAACTAGAAAATTCATTTGCACCTAGCTGCAGCTTATAGAATGGCAGTGCTCCATCTAGCAAATTCACAATCATTTCTGAAAGACTAAGTCGATCTTTCAACAAGACATGCATGGCCATCCATTTTCCATAATAGGCCTTGAATGGCTCACCCGACCTTTAGTTCACTACTTCTAAGTTTTAGATGGTGGTTTTCATCTAGTTGTTAAAGCTATACTACTAAATAAATGCTTCAAAAAATCACCCCCAATCTTTGGCACTCTCATCAAGGAGGTTGTTAAACCAATCATCCACCGATACCCACAAGGCAGTTATGAATATTTGGGCCAAGATCTTATCACTTAACTTTTTACCCTCAAAATAGTTTGATAGTTCTTAATATGTAAGCAAGGATCACTAACTCCCTTGTATCGCATGAGCTCGTGTATAACAAAGATATCTAGTACCTAGTTATCATCCCTTGGAGAATTAGTCAGTTAGGGACAGGCAGGAATAGGATTGGCCTGAGATGTAAGAAATTTTTTCCATAAACAAAGCATTTCGGGGGAGAGACCTTGAGGAACCAGCCCCTCAACCCCTTATACTTCTTGGTTTTGAGTCTCAAGAGTGATCAAGAGAAATTGATAAGTGTATAATTACACTTATTACAAACATAATTTTACACACTAAACACTATAGTAAGTCATTTTTATACTTCATATAAAAGATTTAACGTGGTATGTAGTTATTTTTGGTGTAAATGTAGATACTAGGTAAATCTTGGGAGTAAAATGATCTAAAGTGGAATTCTATGTAAAAAGAGTGAAAAAGGTGTGAAGAGATGCGTGGAACTTAAAGATTTGGCTTAGAATCTAAGCTGTCAAAGATAGATGAAGTTACAAGAAGAATTCTAAAGAAAAACACAATTCACGGTCATGAATTGATACACTTCAGAAGAAGAAAATTGTCAAACAAAGATTCACGATCGTAACTTGTATATCGTGATCGCGACTTGGATGGTTTTTTGGTAAAATCTTCTTAACTACCAACTGCTTATTAAGAATGATCAACTGCCATCAACTACCAATGAAAAGACACTTAGCAGAAGTTAACCAATCATGAATAGATGCCTATCCATTCTGGATAAGATTAAAGCTTCTCAACCAATCACGATGAAGTGATGCAATCTTTCACCAATGGACACAACTCTTCGTTTGGATAGACGCAACCCTTCGAACTCTATAAATAAGGCTCCAAACCTTACAACTTTCGTGCATGGTGTGGCATTGGAATTAGAAAAGTGAGAGATATAGTGTGTGCATAGATAGAGAGCAAAATTATTTAGTTTTCACTATGTTCATAAGTGTTAGCGAGAAAATGTTTAAGTGATTCGAATCCTTGTTTCAATCACTAGATTTCTCTACATATTCGAGCGATTATTGTACAAGTGTACTTGAAAATCACTTATCAATAAAAGTTTTCATTCTTCAACATTCATTTGTTCGATATTCACAAAGAATAGCATCCTAGCGGAGGTTTTGTATGGGCCAAGATCGAATTCAAAGCAGACGCAGGAATTGCGGGAATTGACGACTCCCATTAAAGAGTGGATATGGTTTGATCAACTTTAGCTTTCAATTGCATACCTTACAACTTTGCTTTGCTTTCTTCTTATACTTTCTATTTTGAAGTTTATGATATGTCTATGTGTCATAATGCATATTTCATGTTGAGTCTTTAATATTAATCAAGTTATATGCCTTTGAGTTAACTTTAAGAGTAGTTTCGGGGTTAACGAGATTGTGAATAATCACTAGATCTGTGATTTTAACACTATTTAGTGAGCCAACATTTTTGGTATGGTAACTTGCTAAATGTGGCTATGTGAGAGCGACCCGTACTAAGCATAGTAATATTGTTGTCTAGGTTTATATAATCATCTTAATTCGTTTGCACTAGATTTAGAAAAGTCATTTCATGTGTTACTCTACGGTGAATCATTGAACATTTGAGTGTCTAGAACTGATTATGTTAAATTAGTCTAGTGAACATAATAACTTTTTTGAACTTGCATGTTTTCTTTGCTTTACTTATTTCATAGGAAAAATATATTTAGAATCTCTAGTCTTCCATACATATATCTATCCATTCTTCATTTTAATCCTCCCAACTAAAATCCAAAAATATTTTATTTTCTTAATTCTATTTTTCTTGTTGATCTTTAGAGCTAGTCCTTCCCTGTGGGATCGATATCTTTTAAAACTGCATCGTAACTATATACTTGCAGTGGTCACCATTTTTCTATTTAGATAAGCGGTACTGACAACACTTATTCGTATTTTGAACTTATATCTTATCGATAAGAAAGTGGGAGTTAAGGTTTTTAGCTTCATTATTAAATAAAAGATCCTAGGAGTTATTAAAGTTGAAACCTTGCGAACAGAAATATAGGTGGCTAAACATGAGTTTCACCCGTTGGTAAGACTAAGATTTTTGGTACATTCTACAACTGTTGGTAAGTCTGCTAATGATTCCCATATGTGGTGGGCTCGGTGAAGGAGTCTTCGAAGTGGGGTTCCCCTTGAATAGGCAAAGATAGGAGTTGAGATGCAAACCCTTATGAAAAAGGCAATTCATGGTGGGGAAATGTGGTTGAGATCCCAAGCCAAAATAAGCTAGTGAAGTGCTCACAAGAGGGCTAACATTCAAAGGGTGAACAACAACTCCCAAAATTCCTTGCAGAAAAGAATTGGGTACGGCTTACCCAGACAATCCATACTAGAACCTGATCGAATAGCTTTGGTATCCTGATCCCTGGCCTTGTAGAAGATTACCAAACTACCATAACCTAGTTGCTAGCTGGTATTGAGTTCTTTGGTTTAAGAGAAAACTCGAATTGGCTTGTAGAGTGGAATCATGCCCTTGGCTAATTATGGGATGAAGTTTGGATGATCACAACTGGATATAGGTATCCCCATTGGGTTGATTCCCCTTAACAAGAGGAGGAAGCTAGGATTTGGAAATTCTGTCGGATTTCCTTTTTCAGTTAAGAGTGCCTTCATTGATGCTTGGAGAGTAGCAAGAAACTGTGGACTAGATAACATCCTAGTCAATGTTGCATCTGCGTCACCCCCATTACCGGACTGGAGGCCTCCCCCTTGATTGGAATTGGCTAAGTGATGTTGTTGGTCACCTTGATGGCAAACAACTTTCCCCGAAGCATTAACCATAATTTATGGTTATGATAATTCGACTAATTGAATGAAACTTAAAACTAAACTCCCACTCGTATCTAAGCATAAAATTCCCTTTTGAATGGACATGATAACCCTTTGTGACAAATAAATGAGACGCTCCTTCTATCAAACCCATGCTGAATGTCAAATCAAAGATTGAATCAGGACATGCATTTCTTGATATTTCATGGATTCATGATTCCTAAAGGTTTTTTGAACACTCATGAAGCGATGAAATGATATCCCAACCTTTATGTGTGGAGATCGAGAAAGATCCATGTGATCTCTCAAAAGCTAAGCTTGAATGTGGTGAAGTGAAGTATTATGTTTGGTTTCTAGTGTGGGTGAAGGAACGGTGGTAATGCCCTACCATGGTAACAATAAAATGTTATGAAAATTTGGGTGTGTGGACTCTTATTTTTTAGTAAAACAATGCATTGTACCCTTATGATATGTAGATTGATAAATAAGTTTCCATTTATGTTTTTATGGTGTCACTTATATGGTGAAATGAATTGATTTAGTAATTGACTCAATTTGAGTGGAGTTTCGGATGCCAATTGGGCATCGATAATGAGTGGATATGTTATGTGATGGTTAATTAAGGCTATTATTGAACATGCAAACTTGGATTGTGAACTTTCAAAACTTAAGATTAACCCTAAAGGATCTCTCCTAAGCATGGTATGATTCAAATAATCTAAATTGAAATGTTCCATGGATGCTTATGGGTTTATAAAACTTAATAAAAGAAACTGAGCATCTAAGATTAGAGCATTACAAGTTGATGCATGCATTTCTTTTAGTGCGGCGCTGCGTTAGAATAATTGGACAGCACTCCATTAGTACAAGCCTCCAAACTAGGATAGCCTTATGAGTAGTCCACACGGACCCCAACCGACCAAAACCTCATGTGGAGGAAGAAATTGTTAGTTAACAAGAAGTTTTTAGATCGCTAGTAGGCTGACCTGAAAATATAATTGAGAAGGCTTTTTCCAAAATAGGAATAAGCCTACAAAAGAATTCTTGTGAAAGTAGAGAAACTCGTGGAGAATCTCGTAAAAACCCACGAATAAAAGAAGTCAAAACTCAAAAGGAAAGGTTGAGCTGAAGTATGAAATAGAGGAGGAGAGCTCCTTCTATGGGGAGAAGGGGAGAAACATGCTCCCAATTATAGTAATGTGAGATGGGATTTCCCATCCCACATGCAGGTTAATCATGTGGAGCTCCAAGATACGCGAGTCAAACCTGTCCGCCCAACTTGCAGGCTATGCGGGTGGGCCTGCACTATAGGCCCAAGCAAGCTCTTACGAGCCTACAGCCCATTGGCATATGCTAGCGCATGGCTGTGGCCCACAAGCACACCTCCACTACTCAAGAGGCTACCACACGAGCCCCACCCATGAGCAATCCCTTTTTCATGGGACCCACTCGTAATGGGAAAAATTCCCTTTCGCCCTGCACATATTTATTTCTCCTTAAATCCTCCTTTAATTATTATTCGGCCCAACCAATAAATTATTCATCCAACGAGTTTGACTTTCCCTTATATTCTCGATATAGACCCAGTCTATAAGTTCTTTACTTAGTCTGGTAAAACACCTAATGTGTGTCACCTCATAGGATCCCAAAGTATAGAGCCGCTAGAGGTTAACTTAAACTTGGCTTCCCATCCAACAACATTTAGGCTTTGTGTTCCTGACTAATATGGAACCTGATAACTCTAGACGATTAAATGGGCTTTCTAGCAAAGGCGTATGATCCCCCGATACTCAGAACGTCATGTGCTTATGACTTGATCTGGTTCTACAATAGTAACAAGTACAATACATAACTTCCATTAAGTTAAGTACCATCTAGCTTATTGAGCTCAGATTAAGTGTTAGCTCATGTAATAGACGTGGCTATCTTGGAATAAACTTGTTCTTGAAGAGCACCACTCACCTTTACGTATCAAGATTGACTAGAAAACCATTATATCAATCTCATACTCTGATTAGAGGTTTATGAGTGTATCACTTCAACAAGAGGCCTTAAGGTACAACTCCAATAATATCACTATATCAGGAGTGATGGATCTCATCTTGACTACTTAACTATACCATAATAATTCGTATAAACCTGATCACCAGGATATGAATAACTATGACCCAAAGTATAGAAACTACAACACAAGGTAACTAGTATCTCAAGTCTGAGGATGCTTGTACTGCTACTATAGTAAGACATGACACCAACACATAGATATAGTTATTTCCGAGAGTCTGCCTTTTAGCGTTCTCCAATGTATTACTTGAATCCATTCATGTGTTAACTCAAGGTATCACCTTCCGCTCGTGAGATCAGTTGCTTGGATTAAACCCAAGGAGTAAGCCTACACATGCAAGTTTATCTGCTTCATTGATTTCCAATCTTAATGAAACTATGACTAGGGATATTTAAACTCTTCATAGTATCACGTGTGTGCAGTTCTCACACCACATAGCTCCCACTATGTCCTTGCACTTTCATGCTATGAAATAGTCACGAACTTTGTCCTATTATATCAATGAACATATACATATACTTAATAGTATATATATAATAATAGCGAGATACACAATTTAGAAACAATCATCGATATATAACAAAGATGCATTATTATTAATAAATAATAATCTGAAACTATTTGTACATTAGTGACTAATAAAGACATATCGCCCTAACTCCCTCTAGGGCATACATCATGTTCCCTAAGGTGAATCGACCTTAAGCATCTTTAAGGTTAATGAATCCCGATGGGGTATTTTATAATGATTTGGTTTTAATTTATAATGCCATGATACTTCATGAGCATTCTAAAACCCTAACTAAATATAAATAATGAGTGTGTGTAAGTTAGTGTTTGCACCAAAGAATGTGGTTAGTGTGATTTACATGGTCTGGATGTTACTTTTATTTGCATATGTAAATGGATGGCGAAAGCGATTAAACACATAGCATGTAGCATGCAAGTAATAATAATTTTTCCAACCATACGCCTTCTACGGATTAAAGGGTTTGGCTTCTAAATCTAAGCTTGGATCATGTTAATACCACGAGGATGCTAAGGAGTGAGCCTGCATAAATCACGTAGAGATGTTTTGGTATAACCTAAGGGAAGCTGTTACGGTGATGATACATGAGTTCGGTTAGAAGGCTCTTGTTGCACTACGATACAATACAATCCTCTTCCAAAATAGGTGTGAACAAGGAAGGTACATGCGATATGGAAATAATTGATCCACTCACTAGGCATCCTCGATCCCCATGGGGTTATAAGTGATACTTTCATAGCTTCATGCTAAGGGGATAATATCAAATCAAATGATACAATCTTTATGTGACTACAATTCCTAATCCTAATCTAATTAGGACCATCTAAATACTTATGTGAAGGAAACAATACCTCAAAGGTACTATATGTAATTCTAATATAATTATGCCTCCTCTCTTAATTTTGTTGCTAACTTAAGTATCGGAGAGGCTAGGTCAGTCATACAACTAGCCCCTCTAACCTTATATTCTCTTACGGGTTCACAATCCCCCAAGATAACACACATTCAATTTCGAAGATTGGAGCATAGAAGCCAATGTTTATTTTCCAATCTTTCAATTAGTTATGAAAAAAGTTAGATTATGGTGATAATTAAAAGCATTACGCTTCGATTGATTTTTAAAAGTGAAATTCGAGTTTCTAAGAGATTTTCTTGTAAAATTGGTTTCTTTTAGACCCAAATCTTACTCATTTTAATTATTTGAAGATGCCACAGTGTATATTGTGAGGTTTTTTATCAAGGAATATGGATTCCTTTCATTGGAGGAGCCTAAAACGGTGCAAAAATATGAAATCCAGGAGAAAAAACAAAAAACAAAGGTTCTATCAAAAAATCTAACTAACACCCATCTAGGTCTACTGGTAGTGGCCTAGTTGGCCACCACCTAGACCGGCACCGATCTAGTTCCTTGGGGGTAGTTTTGTTGCTACATGTGCACCAGTAATGGGTACGAAGGTCCTGGGTAAAAACACGATTTTTTGCATAAATTTATGTTTCTTAACACAAGATAAATGAAAAATGAATTTTAAACCAGGTCAGTCTAGTTGGAGCGGTGCCCTTGTAGTTTTATTGACGCTCTTGTAGTTGTTTCAGCACCCTTTTTGATAACTACAAGGGCACTAGTCCAACTATAGGGGTACCAGTCTAACTAGAAAGGCAGTGGGTTAAAAGTCATTTTTAACCCAAAAAACCTCTAAAAACACGAAATAAATAACAAAATTCAAGCCCAAAGTCTCCTAAAGCTTACCCCTCCAATGTTAACCAAACGGCTTTTAGAGCCAGAAAAGTCAAAAGAAGAGTCCATTTAGCCTTTTACGTTGATTTCTTGAAGAGTTGTTGAATAAACACCAAAAAATAAAATAAAATACTGGAGATGGATTTTTTGAGTGATTTTTTATATCTTTTAGATCTACCCAAGCTATTAAGACCCAAACAAGGTTTGACTTGAGAAAATGAAATAAAATTCAAGTGAAGGGAAAATTTCTTACTTTTTTCCAACTTTCTCACCAAGTTTCCAAAAAAAAAAAAACTCTCTCTACCAAATTCTCTCCCCAAAAAAGGTTAAGTGATGTCTCCCCTCCTCTCTCCTAAAATTTTGAGCCTTTATACCATTTTAGGTTGGTCAAAGAGTAAGGATAAAAGGGAAAAATGGGTAAAAATGGTAAAAAAACTAAGTAAAAACTCAATGCCTCTCCAGTGCGTCGATGATGGCCTAGACATGAAGAACGCTGGCCGGACTACTGGTGTGTTGCCCCTATACATCAAACCGTTGTCGGCCACTCTAGGCTGGTGCTGGTCTGTTATATAGAGGCACCAAACCGGTAGTACGACACTAGGCTTGGAGGACCCCTTGAGGTCCCGGTGATGCCAAACTATGGGGGCAAGCTATTTTGTAGACTTTTTATGGATTATTTTATTTTCTATCATATAAAATTTAACTTTTAATTTTTTTATATATTTTCTATATAACCCTTATGAATAAAACAAGTTTTTTAAAGGCTAAAAAATGCTTGTTTAATTCCTAACAAAGGAAAAAATGAAACTAAGCTAACAAAAAATATAAACTAAGGACTGAAATAAATATGCGAATATGTGAGAAAGGTTAGAAAGGTCGGGATAGCTTCTTTCAATGCCTTCTTAGCCCCGATTATGAGTTCCCAAACATCTGGAGAGCAAGTATACACAAGAGGCTTTCATCATCATTTCACGAGGGGGATTGTGAGCACATAATTCTTGGTCTCTCTTGCAAAGCGATGATGAGACATATTTTCACTTGCCTCTTTTGTTCTAGTGATCAGCTTTGAGGTTAGGAGACGTTCAGAGGAGATATTAGGCCCTTTTGGAAACCAAAATAGTTCGAACCAACCTAAAACCATCCAAAAAACCATCAAAAACCACAAAAATATACCCAAAATATAAAAAAATCAACCCATCTAACTCATCTTGACTGAACCGGTCTAGGACCAAGCCAGTACCTGTTCACCAAGTGGATCGATACCGGTATCGAGTTGGTACCGATCCCTGTTACCGAACCTGTCTTGGCTTGGCGGTTGCCAAGCCGAATCGGTACTGACCTTGTCCACATGGCAAGGCTTGGTCTGCCTGACTTGCCAACCACTCCATTTTGTTCTTTACCCTTTTACCCTTAAATTTTTTTGAACATTTCTCAAAAATTGCCTTTAACCTACACTGAATTACAATTTTTACCTACCTTTATATAAGCCAAAAATTAGGTTTTGAGGGGACTTTTGTCACTTTTCTTTTAGGTTATCATTTTTTACCTCTTTAGGAAATTCTTAGAGAGAGAAATTCTTGGACTTTTTTAGAGAAAAACTAGGAAAAATCCCAACTTGCATTTTTTTAACATTTTTCTCCGAAAACTCCTCTTTTTTTGGTTCTTCAGAGTTATAAACTCAAAATCTAGTTCCCGGGTTTCCTTTTCCATCGCTAAAATCCACTTTCTATCGCTTTTTCTACCAAAAATCAAGTAAAAGGCTTCGAGAATCTCTTTTTTGGCCTTTTTGGCTACAAAAGTCGCAAATTCATGTCGGAGGGGTAAGATTCTGAGCTTTTGCAGACTCTTGGTTTGATTTTTTTGTGTGTTTTCATCTTTTTCAGGTTCTGTTTTAGATTTTTCCCTGGGATAGATCGATACATGTCTAGTCAAACTGGTATCGGCTCTCCTTAGGGCGGTACTAATTGAAGAAGTCGGTACCCATCCTAGGTAGGCCAGTCTCGGCCCACCGAGTAGGTACCACCCTGGTACTTCTGGGATAAAAACTGACTAGTCTAGAGTACCAGACCGGTACCGAACCCTACGACGCCGCTCCCAACCGGGACCCCTTGTTTTTCTTTTCGACCTTAGTTTTATTAATCTTTTCACCATTTATTACTGTTTTAGGCCCCACATGATGGAAAACCTTTATTTCCTCGATAACCTACCACATTTATGCCATGTTTAATCCTAAACAATAAAATTTGGTAATAAATCAAGCTCTAAAATCTTCGATTTTCAAATAAAAGTGCATGGGGAACCCGAATTCCTCACTTTCAAAGCTATACTCACGCAATTCACCCTAATCTAACTTATGCTACTAAATTCATCTTATTTGGTTAACTCGCTGTGCCATGATGTCATGATACATCTTGTGTTAACCTTCGTGAATGTAGTTAGATTTATGCTAGGGATTTATTTTCCTTCGAGTATCGCAATTGTAAATAAAAATGTATTTGTAGATCATTTGTATTTAGGACAATTTGTATATTACCCCATGATTTGTATTATTATTTACCCTCCCCCCCCCTTAGGTTAGAATCCTTGTGCTTATTTATTTATCGATTTCCTTTATTAATCTACCACTTTATTTATCGCTTTCCCATGTGTTTGATGTTAAATTTGAACATAAATAAAAAATGACTAGAAATAATAAAAATATATGAAAGGAGGTGACGTGTATGTGATATTATCTCAAATAATGATGAAGTAGGTAACTCATCGGGACCCGAATCTCTATACTACGGTGCCATCTAGGACTAACGGATCTAGGCTGTACAGAATTTCCCATAAGGGCTGATACGGGTGGCGACTCTATAATGTAGGCTAAAGGTTTAGGCCTCGAGTTTGTCCAAAACTTTAATTTCCTTTCTTTCTCATCATTAAAATCCTCTTATCCCATCTCACGGGGTCAGTGCCTCGAACCAACTGCGCGATTGAAATATCTTTTACTCATAGTGGCGACTCCGCTGGGGATCGTTCTTCATTTTAAACTTAAAAGTTTAAAAGACTTTAATTAGTATTGAAAAGTCATTAAAAGAGTTTATCAACATCTAAAGTATTTCACCAATGGCATATGCATTAGATGGATTAGCCTTAAGGTTAGGGTGCCAAATCTTTAGCAAGAAGCCATGAAAGTATCACATGTGACCCCATACCAATCAAGGATGCTTAGTGTATGAATCACTTGTTACCATATCGTATGTACCTCACTTGTTTGCACCTATTTTGGGAGAGGCTTAGAGTGTATCATAGTGCAACAAGAGCCTTCTACATCAACAACCCTTGTAACCAAACTCATATGGCATCGCCCTAGTAACTTCCCTTAGGGTTTACCAAAATGTCTCTATGTGATTTATGCAGTCTTACTCCTTGACATCCTCGTGGTGTCAAGATGATCCAAGCTTAGACTTAGAAGCCAAACCCTTTATTCCGCCATAGGTGTATGGTTAGAAGAATATATTATTGCATGCATGCTACGTGCTATGTGTTTAATCGCTTTTCCATCCATTTACATGTTCAAATGAAACAACATCTCACACCATGTACATCACACTAACCACATTCTTTTATGCAGACACTAACTTACATGCACTCATTCTTTTAAAGTTGAAGAAGTATCATGGAATCATCAAATAAACCCAAAACATCATATTATACGCCATCAATATTCGATAGTTATAAAGACGCTCAAGGTCTAGTCACCTTAAGGAACACATCAACATAACATATCCCAACATTTACAATGCCCAATTAGCATTCGAAACTCTACCCAATTTGAGTCAAGTGCTTAACTCATTCATTTAGCCACATTAATAACATTAAATAAACATCAACATTGATTCATTCATTTATTTAATTACATTATAAGGGTATAACACATTATCTTACCTGAAAATAAAACTCCTCATTCAGTCGTGACATAAGAATGTCACCATGGTAAGACTTATTACCACTCTTTATCCTCTTGTTTCAAGGTAAGCAAGATCATTCCATTTATTCCATTCAAAATCGTTCTTTTTGAGAGACCACATTAATCTCTCAACCTCAATAAGCTAGGAAGAGTCATTAATTTGCTTCATGAGCATTCGAAAAACATTTAAGAATCATAAACTTATAAACATAAACACATGCATATCATGATTCCTCTTGTTTGACATTCAGTGTGGGTGCTCCCAAAAGAGTGTCTCATTCAATTGTCACCAAGTGCTATTCAAGAGGGTATATTGTTCTCTGTTACAAGTGAGGGGTCAATTACAAGCTTCAATCATTCAATTTCTCGTATTTAGATAGCATGGTTAATCTTATCAAGGGTGAACAATATCATAAATCGACCAATCCCAATCAAGGGGTGTCCTTTGTAATGGGATAGACTCAGATGTTGCATTAACTAGAATGATTACTAGTCTATAATTCCATGCCGCACTCTAGGCATCCATGAGGACACTATTGGCTGAGGAGAGGAATTCTGACAGTATTTTCGAATCCGAGCTCCCTCCAGCTAATGCTAATCAAGGGCATGTTCCTTCTCTATAAGCTAATCAGGGTTCCCTCTTGAACCAAGGAAATCACTATCATCTAGCTTCTAGGTCAAGGCAATTTGGTAATCTTCTTTAGGGTCAGGGTTTAGGCTACCAGAGCTGCCTGATTGGTAATTCTTCTATCTTCCAATATAGTGCGCCTAAGCAATCCATGCCCAATTCTTTCATGTAAAGGGTTTCTATAACTAACATTCGGCTTGTGAATGTTAGTCCTTTCCTAAACTCATCATCTACTTATCTTAGCTCAAGGTCTCAACCGCTCCTTCCCACAATCAATGTGCCATCTTTACAAGGGCTCAAAACTCAACCCTTATCTTTGCCCATTCAAGGGGCGCCTCACTTTTAGAATTCCTACCCTGAGCTAGCTATTTTTGGGAATCAATTTCAAAATTTCCAACAACCATTTAATATGCCAAAATTCTTAGTATCGCTAAGGGGCACGACCCATATCCAACCTCCTACTTTTTGGCTAGCTGTAATTCAGACTCATAATGCGAATGCATATACATAAGGGGTCGAGGGATCGGTTCTTCATGGACTCTCCCATGAGTTTACGAACTTATGGTAGCATTTCTTAGCCTCTCAAGCTAATTCTCTCTAGGTTTATCCTTAGTTGACTTGCTCTCCCGGGGAAGAGGATTAGATCTCGGACAATTTTGTAATGCTAAAACTAGTAAGGGAGTGGGCGATCTTCTCTCACATATCAAAACTACTAGATGGTATTGAGATCTAGAAAGTTGAGCAACAAAATTCTTTCTCATATGTTTATTACTATGTTTGGTGATCTAGTTGATGAATGGTTCAATAACATCCTAGATGAAATCGTCAAAGATTGATCGCGCTTGTTTGAGGCATTCATTGAGTAGTATGGCTTCAATAGCGAAATGAAGATGATGATTCAAAATCTCAAGGCCATGAAGCAGAGGCTCGAAGAAACCTTCAAAGCCTATTATGATAGGTGGATGTCCGTGCAAGTCTTGCTTAAGGATAGGCTTAGCCTTTCCGATATGATAATGAAGCTACTCGATAGCGCATTACCATTTTACAAAATATAAATGGGAGCAGATTAATTCTCTAATTACAACGAAGTCTATGTGAAAGCTGAAAAACTAGAAAGAATTCATGGGCTAGAGCATACGACCAAGTAAACCAACAAAAGACTTGGCACAAAAAGTCAAATAATGTATCAGCGGCCACTCCAGCCCCTTCAAAACCAAAGTAGTCTAGACCGGAGACTGTGATCCAAGTCATGCGACTAAATGGGGTTTTAATGGTTTAACCTACCATGGAAATCCACTATGGCATCTCTCCCTATGTCTTGAATTTGACAGAGTTTACACCAAACTCTGCGAGCTTAAGTTTCTTAATAATCTCAAACCCTTTTCTCCTCCAAGCCGAGCTAGTGGAAGACTTTTAGCATGTATCATGTGGCTTAGGGACATCACACAAATAACTGTAAGGCTCTTCTACAAAGCATTGAGAATTTGGTGGTGGAGAAGAAGATTCATACCTCGGTGTTGATGTCGAGTATCATGTTAAACCCCCTACCCTAATTTGATAACAAAGTAGGGATGGTTAATTCAAGTATGACCCTAAAGTACGTGTTTCGCTAGCTAAAAAGTGTAAGAGAAGAGGAGTTATAGCAAGTGAGGAATGTGGGGACTGGTTTACCCTTGAAATATTTGATGGGAGCTCTAGAAGATGAAGCAAGTTCTATAAATGGCTTGCCTCCCCCTAGGTCTTCCAAGCCATGTTTTAATATGGTTGGGATTCCTATCTATAAAGGGGAGGGATCTCCAACCTTTCATTTATTCACTTTGAGGTCATCTTGAACGTGTAGGGCCTCTCCAACTATGCTTTTGCCATGTTATTCTCATGCTCCTTAGACAGAATGCATTACGAGTGGTATATGAGCCTGCCCGACAATATGAGGAAGAACTAGGAGGCACTGTCTCGTAAAATTTCAAATCCAATTCATCTACAACGAGAGGTACAGAATTGGTGTGCATGAGCTTTACACTTGCAAGCAAAGGTATGGTAAATCCTTTAACGCTTACTATCAGAGATGGATAGCTCTTAAAGTGTTGCTCCACCTAAGCATTGGTTTCAAAATGGAGTTCAGTTTTTTGATTGGGGTTTCCTTCTCGAATATCATAGTTTCTTAGAGCTTGATAACTTTGATAGCTATGTTAATATTTTCAAGAAGGCTGAAAAGATCGAGCTTATATTTAAAGAGAGATCTTAGAGGGTTAATGTAGTTGGTAATGGCCTCCCTTTGAGCTTTGTATTTGATATGCTTCTGCAATATAACCTGGGAGTTAATTCTATGGCCAAGGGCTGACATTTAAAGATGAATCTACTATTGAGATCTCAAGTGGGAGATGGAACCCATTGATTTGATTAGGGGCGATAAGCCTGCTCCCATAGACATTAATAGCTATGTGATGAAATCGAGGAAGAAGAAAGCTATGGTAGTTGAAGAAGTGGGTGTGGTGAGCCTAGACCCTATTGATATAGGTAGCTATGAGCTCAAGGATGTCTCCATATTACATCTTGTTCCTAGTTATCCTTTTCAATACGCTATGAAGATAAGGGTATCAGAGGAAGTGGTCGTGCATGTAACGAGGAGTGGCTAGGTTTACGAACCTAATGAGTCTGACTAAGTAAAGGCTAAGAAGCCAAGAAAGGACACGATGCTCACTTTTGATGATCCTACCCTCCCATTGTAGTTTGAAGAAGAATCCCTAGAGTTTGATCCCCTAGTTAACCAACTTAACAGTACCTAGGCTAAGTTCAGCATTTGGTAACTTCTTAGCCACTCTGACGCCCATAGAAGAGGCCTCATCCAAAAACTACTAGAAATGGATGCAACTTCAACCACCTTAGTCATCTAAATGTGTTTTATTATCAGTCAAGGATTTTCTGATGAGAGAAAAGCTTGGGGTAATCAGTTTTGACTAGTAAAATCTTCTTGCTGAGTTTTACAAGCATTATAAGGCCCTTTTCATCATGGTATAGATTTTTTGGAGGGTAATTTCCTATGTAATGGTTGATGATGGATTCGCCCTTAACCTTTATCCTCTTAATGTCCTCCCCCATTTAGGCCTTAATGAGTCAATGCTAGCTATATCCACCACCGTCATTTGCACTTATGATGACACGAAGAGGTGAGTGGTTGGAGTGTTTGAAACTAAATTTTCATGGGGGAGGTGAAGGTTGTGTTCACCTTACTTGATATCTTCACCTACTCACCTTTGGGTAGGCCGTGGATTCATTTGATAGTAGATATTCCTTCCATCATACACCAGAAGATTAAGCTATATCATCATGGAAAAGTCATTACCATAGAGGCTGATAAGGAATCAGTCTTGGTTGCTACAACTTTTAAGGAAAATGAATATGTGATCTGCATTGCCACTATCCGTAAAGGAAAGTAGAAAGTACAAACCGGCTACCTCCATTTACAACCGAGTATGGGGACTTTGATGAAGAGGTTTGGCCACCACTCCTAGAAAATACTTGGGCAAAAATCATCAAGGTATCTTGAAAGCTATTAAACCTAAACTTCTTATCCCTCGCTTCGGAGTGGGCTTCGTCCACCCACATAAAAAAATTTATAAGCACAAGAAGCCACTCTTCTATAATATGGTGAGTGTGTACAAGCATGAATAAGTGCCTTATGTTGGTCATGTGGAGCCTATGGAATATGTGAGCTGGATGTAGCTAGGATTTAAAAGTTTCAATGATATTTTCTACTATAAGAGATATTTTCTTTTGGGCCAAGAGATGTCTTGCGAAGAAGCCGCTATTCCCCCTTCTCTTGCTATTAAGAAGTCATTGAATGTGAAAAGACTTCCAAGCAAATTATCAATGATATTCCTTGCAATTTTATGGATGGGGAAATTGAAGCTACTGTAGAATCCCTCACTCATTCTCTTGTTGTTTTTATGAAAAATGATGGAAAGGGGTCGAGACTAAGGGAGGCCTGATTGAAGTCACTGTTCAGAAATTAGCTAAGCCCATGGCCGAAGATGTAAAGAAGGGAAACATGAAGCTGAGCCAAATTTAGGAGATGAATCTAGCACTTGACTTAGAGGGTATGATGATCGACTCAGCCAATGAGCCACTTTAGGGAAATCCTCCACCTATAATTACTCCTTAATTCTCGATCACCACTCCTTTTGGTGAGGGTTCCTCCTAAGCCCGACTGTTTGTTGTTCATCCTACTATTTTTCACCTTCCTACTATTTTTGTTGCTTATCCTGTTATGTGTACATCATCTGCTATCCTCTATGGATCCTTTACTTATTTTCTAGCTCTCCCAATTGCTTCTGCTCTAGCCTTCGCTATTGTCAAAGGGTTTCCATATATCGCTGATGTTCTAGGGATGGCTATTCTGCCTATCTAGCCACCAGTCCCATCGTATACCAAGATAAGCCTAGATCTAGAGATTACTCACGAGGAAGCAATTAATGAAGAACCTCTGCATGTGGAAGATGAATTTGAAGATAATGTATTTTTTTAACATTTCTAGCATTTATGATGTAAACAACTCATCATTTAAGGCATTTTATAAAATGAAAGATTATGAATTTGCTTATTTGTTCGATGTTTTTCCTGATGGCTCCATGCATTCATGTGGATCCACTCATAATGTATATATCATTCATAAAGTCTCTTTGCTTGAAATTAATTTGAGTACAAATGAATCACCTAAAATAGTAACCATATCAAATTTTTAAACCCTAATGAAAAAAGAGAGATTGAAATGTGCTTAGGCATCACGTGAGAGCTTTTACTAGGTCCTATGAATATATGCCCGGAATCTACAGAGAGATAGCTGAATATCACTTCCTGATTGATCTAAAGTTCAAGCTAATGAAATAAAAACTCTATAAACTGTGTTTGTAAGGGATGACAAAGTTATGCCAGAAGTAGGGAAGTAGTTAGAGGCTAAATTCCTTGAGGTTGTTAAATACCCGACATGGCTTGCGAACATTGTCCCCGTAGCTAAGAAAGATGGAAAAGTGAGAGTCTACGTGGATTTTAGAGATCTAAATTAGGTATCACCGAAGGATGGCTTCCTGTTATCCCACATCGATGTGTTGGTAGATAGCGCAGCAAAGGCCGCAATGTACTCTTTTATGGATGGGTTTTTAGGCTATAACCATATTTTCTCATGGATATTGTCGATAAAGTTAAAACAACTTTACTAACTTAATGGGGTGTCTAATGCTATAAAGTCATGATGTTTGGTTTGAAAAACGTTGGTGTAAATTTCCAACGGGCTGTGATGGCTTTACTCCATGATATGATTCATAAAGAGGTTGAAGTCTATGTTGATTACATCTTAGTCAAATATCCAACTAGAGAAGAGCATCCTGAGTTACTAGACCATTTCCTCACCAGGATAGATAAGTAAAATAGGGGCCTCAATCCGGAAAATGAGTCTTTAGTGTGACATCTAGCAAACTTCTAGGGCACATTGTGATTCAAAGGGAGATAGAGATAGATTCGAATAAGATAAAGGCTATTTGTGATATGACAGCTCTTAGAATAGAGAAATGAGATTGTATCTAGGGTCCCTTCAGTACGTCAGTCACTTTATAGCTCGATTGATTACCATTTGCGAGCCAATATTCAAATAGTTGAGAAAGTAGTAGTCGATAGTTTGGAATGAGTAATGTCAGTTGGCCTTTGAAAGTTCATGACTTATTTGATCAATCTACCAATCGTGAAGCCACTGACTCTTAGAAAGACTCTCTTTCTATATTTGGCAATTGAATAATGCTCAATAGGGGCAATGCTTGTCCAAGAGCAAAATGATAAGAACGAGCACTTAGTGAATTATTTGAGCAAGAAACTTCTTGAGTATGAAAATCGATATATGATTGATGAGAAGACATGCGCGATAATGATTTGGCCCTTAAAAAGCTTAGGCACTACTTCCAATCGTATAGGATTCAGGCGAAAATTGATCCGGTGAAGTATCTATGCCAATCTTCAACATTAGCCGGTAAGCTCTCTTATTGATGCTTCTCTTCTCTAAATTCGACATTGATTATGAAGAAGGTGGTAAAAAGCCAAGCATTCACCAAATTCTTTGCTAATCAAGCCCTCGACTTCAACTATGTAGAGAACTTGGATTTTCTTGATGAGTAGCTAATAGCCGTTGAATTAGTGAATGAAGAGTAGAAAATTTTCTTTAACGAGCTATGAACCATTAAGGGCAGGTCTTGGGGTTATCCTAGTGACACTATAAGCATAGGATTTTGCTCCCGACTCATGAGTTCGATGATGAAGCTGTAATTTTTTCCCTTGTTAGTTTTCCACATTTTGCAGGATCCTGAAGTCATCTAGAGAAAGTCTACTTTATTTCTTTGGCCTTAACCTTTCCTTAGAAATAATTGTAAAATAAAAAGCCCAAAGCTAAAGTTCAACATCATTAACAACATGGCCATGTCATTAACAATATGGCCAATGTCTTTAGTGATATCGCAATAGCAGCAGAACCAAAATTGCACTTTTTGAAATTTTAAATCAAAAAGCCAACAGTTGCCCATGTGCTCAGACATTACTACTGCAAAACCACTCCCCACACATTACCTAGGACCTTTTTACATCCATCTTCATATGGGAGCAAGTGTATAAAGCAAAAAGTGAAAGTATGAATAGCTTAGAACTAAGTTGACTTTGGATTGAATGGAGCTCTTTAAGTTAGAGATGTAGTTTCAGAGTTATAGGGAGCTCATTTTAGGCAAGAAAGAGAGTTCAAAGTTTGAATTTTGAATTTTAAGTGTTCTTGTGTGTTCTTAAAGTTCTTGAGTATTTTGAAGCTAAGTTGAGACTTTGAGCACATAGTTACTTATAGTTTCAGTTTGGTGAGTGTAAGTTCATGAAAAGGGCATGAACTTGGGACATTTGGGATTCATTAGGTAGCTTAAGGTTTAGTTCTTCACTAGACAAACTTGAGTTGAGTAGAGAAAGTAAGCAAACTTTGAGGTTTAGGATTTCTTTAACAACTTTCACTAAAATCTAACTTAATAGAACTTAGTATAGGTGTTTTTGGTAAGTATTCCCACCCATTTGGAATACTTACTTCTTCCTTTTTTTCACTAAGTTAGTTAGTTTTAGTTTTTCTCCAAAGTCTAAACTTGAAGGAAAAGGATTGCCACTTCCTTTTTCCTTCTTAAAAAGACTAACATTCTGTGATTTCCATCTTCACTTAAAGAGTAATACTTACTCTTCATTCAAAGTATCTTTTACCAAACAAATCATATCGAAATCAAAGAAACAGGGAGTACTTTCAGGAGATTTTTGTGGACCTTAGCGAAGTGGATTCATGACTACGAGGTGAGCCTCTGAGTTCCTAGAGTTGTGCTTTACATTTTCTTGTTTGATATATGTGTTTGGTGTTTAAAGTAAAAACTATGAAAAACTGCCATTGTATGTTATTGCAATCTTGTTAACAGCATTGCAATACCGTTAATTGCAATGTTGTTAACAACATCACTGATGTCGTTAACGACATTGCATTCCAGATAGAATGTTAAAAAATCCTTGAGTATCGTTTTTTGCTCAAGAGGGTCAATGGTGACTATTCAGACTTAAAATCTAAGATTTTAGCAACATAAAGTATATACTCAAGAATTTTTTAGAACTCTAATTAGATCCGAAAGCTATTCGAATGGTTGAAGTTAGCTCCCCTTTACCGAAATATTATTTTACTAACTTTAACAATTTCCCTCTCCGAACGGGTTCGATAATATCATTTTATTTGTTTCGTTTGGACTTAGATTTATTTCACTAATATTGTTATGAAGTTGTGTTAGGAGACCCTGAC
Organism: Euphorbia schlechtendalii; assembly: GCA_949673415.1. NCBI lineage: Eukaryota > Viridiplantae > Streptophyta > Magnoliopsida > Malpighiales > Euphorbiaceae > Euphorbia > Euphorbia schlechtendalii. The sequence goes on along the minus strand of CATIWQ010408151.1, from coordinate 4,698 downwards.
GAAGGGAACCCAAGTTCCCAGATAAACGATCCGACAAAATATTCACATGTGACATTTTCACTAAATAAAAATGATTAAACATTTATGTATATAAAATGAACCTTTTTATGAATGAATTTTAAATATCTCGTTGTTTTAAATTAGACCGCTCGGGTCTCACGAAAAATCAAAATGAACATATTTGCAACTACTTGTGATGTCCAATATTATTTGTGCTAACCTTTGTGGGTGTAGGTAGATTAAGAATATATGAATGTTAGGATTCAATTTCCTTCGAGTATCGCATTTAATTTTGAAATCAATTGTAATATTTATTATATATCGATGTATTCTAGGTGATTGTAACTCTTAGATTCCGATGTATTTAGACGATTTATAATCCCCCATCCCAAAATATAATTAATCCCCCGTAGATTAGGCGCATTTACTTTCCTACGTGTTTACTTTCTGCAATTTACTTATTTACCACTTTATGCATGCCCAATAAAATAATCATAAACTACAAATATCTAGTGTAGGTTGAATATTATAAAAGTGGTTTCTGACAAAGTGTAATTTAACTCAAATGACAACGAAGTAAGTAACTCATCCAAACTCTAATCTCTATACTATGGTATAGATTGGGCAAACGGATCTAAGCTGTACCAAATTTTCCCAGAAGAGATGATTCGGGTGGTGACTCTGTAACATAGGCTAGAGATTTGGGTCTCTGGTCTTTAAAACTTGAAATCCATTTTCAATCAATCATTTTTTCTTCGAAAACCCCACGCCCCATCTCACGGGGCCGGCACCTCGCAACGACAGCATGGGTCAAATTTCTTCCGCTCATAGAGCTCCTCAAATTTCTCATCACCGATAATGGGATATAATATGAGGCATGCCTCTTCAGTATGCGAGCTTTGTGAAATGTCAAGGCGTCGGATGTCACTATCACTGGTGATTCCGCCCTAGTCATTCGGTAAGTTATTGATGATTGGGAAATCAAGGAGGATTCGCTTCGACTGTATCTTAATGTAGTATAAGAGTTTGCTACTAAATTTAGGAAATGTCTATTTCAGCATGTCCCCTGTGACGAGAATCAAATGGTGGATTCATTGGCTACCCTAGCCTCTACCTAGGAAGGCCCTCACTCCCAACCCATCAGGCTAGTGGTTCTTCAATCATCTAAGGAGCCATTCTATTATCGCACCATCTCGACCGCCGTTAGCAGAGATGAGGATTGTTCGTATCAGGATATAGTCTAATTAATTCAAGATGGGGAATTCTCTCCAAGGGAAATAGATCCGGAGCTACTATCTCTTCGGTACCTGGCTGCTCAGTTAAGAATTATCGGTAATGATCTCTTCAAGCGCACTAGCGATGGGTTGCTTCAATGGTGTCTTTTACCAAAGATGAAAATGATTTATTTGATATTATGGATGACTGGTTATGAAGGGACCATTTCATTTTTGTAGGTTGATCCGGTCTATTGCTCTTTCCTTGTGCCTATTTTGTTGTAAGGGGTCGTCGAAAAAAAACTTCGTTGGTCATGAATCGTATTAGTAGGGGAGACTGCGACCTTCACATGAATGGTTTGGCCGTAGAGAAGAAGATTCAGTGGTAAGGTTATTTTTAGACCAACATGATAGCCAATTACATCTCTAAAATGAAGAAATTCCATGAATGCCAGATACATGGGGACATTAGTCATTTACCTCCATCAGTTCTCCACAATCTTTCAACTCCTTTGCCACTTTTAGAGTGGGGGATTGATATTATTAGTGATATTCAACCCTCTTTGAATAATGGGCATCACTATATCGTTATAGCGGTTGATTACTTTTCTAAGTGGGTTGAGGCCGAATCTTTCACCAATATAACTTCCAAGAAAATGGCAAGTTCATTGAGAAGCATATCTTTGCACATTATGGGATGCCTCACCACATTGTGTCTAATAATGGGTTAAGTTTCAAGGGGCAACGACCGATCTGATTGAGAAGTATGGCATCAAGCATCACCTCTCATCTCCCTATAGACCTCAAGCCAACGGGGCAGTGGAAGCAACGACCAAATCAATCAAAAAAATTGTCTAAGATGGTAACTACTTACACGTGATTGGACAAATAAGATTTTGTTTGCACTTTGAGGGTTAGAACTAGTGTGCGAACTCCAACAAACCAAACTCCTTTCTCATTAATCTACGGGATGGAAGTTGTTCTCCTTATGAAAATCAAAGTCAAATCTTTAAGGGAAGCCATGGAAGCCAGGATGAAAGATTCATATTGGGTAAAAGCCAGATATTAATAGTTAAATGTGATTGATGAGCATTTCTTGAAATCTCTAGATCACCTTCAAATGTATCACCAGTGCATGGCGAGAGCTTGTAATAGCAAAGTCAATAACTAGAGGTAGCCCTTGAAAGTGGGGGACTTGTGTTCGCCACTTTTCTACTGATAAGTTTAATAGTTTGTTCACAAGATTCGGCCATATATCAACGATGCTAAAAACTTATTCATGGAAAATATAGGTGTTGTCAGTAACTCTTATCAAATAGAAAAGTGATGATAACTGCAAGCATATAGTTGCGATGTAGTTTTAAAAGATATTGATCCCACAGGGAAGGGTTAGTTATAGAAATCAACAAGGAAGATAAAATGAGAAAAATAAAATATAACGAAGTAAAGTTTTAGGAAAAAAGGGTTAAAATGAAAAATGAGTAAATATAGGTATGAAAGATTAGAGAATCTAAATATATAGATTTTCCCTACAAAATAAGTATAGCAGAGAAGAATGCAAGTTCAACAAAGATTTTATGATTCACTAAACTAATATAACAAACTTGGTTCTGAGCAACACATGAAATGACTTTTCTAAATCTAGCGCAAACGAATTAAGAAAATTATATAAACCTGGGCAACGTCAATACTATGTTTAGTACGGTTCACTCTCACATAGCCAAATTTAACAAGTTACCATTCCAAAAATGTTGGCTCACTAAACAGCGTAATATCACAGATCCAGTGATTATACACGATATTGTTAACCCCTAAATTACTCTTAAGATTAACTCCAACGCATATAACTTGATTAACATAAATGACTTAACACGAAATACGCATTATGACACATAGACATATCATAAACTTCGAAATAGTAAGTATAAGTAGAAGGCAAAGCAAAGTTGTAAGGTATGCAAGTGAAAGCTAAAGTTGATCAAACCGTATCCACTCTTTAATGGGAGTCGTCAATTCCCGCAATTCCTGTGTCTGCTTTGAATTCGGTCTCGGCCTGTACAGAACCTCCGCTAGGATGCTATTCTTTGCGAATATCGAACAAATGAATATTGAAGAACGAAAACATTTATTGATAAGTGATTTGCAAGTACACTTATACAATAATCGCACGAGAATATAGAGAAATCTAGTGATCGAAACAAGGATTCGAATCACTTAAACATTTTCTCGCTAACACTTTTGAACGTAGTGAACTCTCTATCACCCCTTTCTTCTACACTCTTTGTTGTGGTGGTGCATGAAATTTGTGATGATTGGAACACAATTTATAGAATTTGAAGGGTTGCGTCTATCCAAATGAAGGGTTGTGTCCATTAGTGAAAGATTGCATCTCTTCATTGTGATTGGTTGAGAAGCTTTGATTTAATCCACAATGGATAGGCACCTTTTCATGATTGGTTGACTTCTAATATGTGCCTTTTCGTTGGTAGTTGATGGCGGTTGATCATTCTTATCTGGCGGTTGGTAGTTAAGAAGATAAAACTAGAAAACCGTCCAAGTCGCGACCGTAATATATATGTCACGACCGTGAATCTTTGATTGGCAGACTTCTGTTTTTGAAGTATACAAGTCATGCCCGTGAATGATTGTCACGACCGCGAAATGCATTTTCTTCAAAATTCTCCTTAAAACTTCACCGATCTTTGATAGCTTCGATCCTAAGCCAAATCTTTAAGTTCCACGCATCATTTTGCACCTTTTTCACTCTTTTTTCATAGAATTCCACTTTAGATCATTTTACTCCCAAGATTTACCTAGCATCTGCATTTGCATAAAAAAACAACTACATACCATGTGAGATCTTTTATATGAAGTATAAAAATGACTTAATTCATAGTGTTAATGTGTAAAATTAATATGATATTAAGTGTAATTATACACTTATCATACCCCAACACTTAACTTTTGCCTTGTCCTCAAGCTAAATTCAACAGAAGTGTATAAATTGGTAAACAAGTTCTTACTATTACAGTGAGTACCACATTCCACGTCGTAAAAGATTTTAAGTAGAAGTTCGAAATTTCCCACAAATTAGTACTGTGCAATTTATATAGCTTAGTTGCATATCTTTGTTCTTAATGGACAGTCAACCGAATCGCATCTTCATATAAGCTTTATATGCATACTCGAATATTACATTCTGTTAAGCATAGTAAAAATAATAAAGGACATAGAAAGCACACTTTGATTAATTTCTCTCAAGGCATTTTTAGGTAACCTATGATGCTAAAACACTCTCAGTGGTTGCATTTTATGCTCCATACCACTCTCCCCTTTTTTTAGTGGTTGCATTTTATGCTCCATACCACTCTCTCATTTTTTTCTTTTAAGCATATGTTTTTTGAAGTACTTTGTACTTTGTAACCATTTTTCGTGCTATGCTTTCTTTTTTTTTTACTCAATGAATGGTTGCAGTTTCTGCTCT